>CM053790.1:152235165-152387665 GCA_028749045.1 Cupressus sempervirens
AAGTGTAGTTAGGTGTTGGTTAAGTAGCTAAATTAGTATGTATTAGAGTTGTTAGTATGTTTAGGGTGTTAAGATTTTATTGGTAGCAGAATGTGATTAGGGTAGTGGTGATTATATCAATGTTAGAGAATCATAAATTATGTTATTATTTGGGTGTAGAATATCAATGTGGTTTTCAAGGTTAGAGGAATTGTCTATGTTCGTGTTTAGTAAAGTTTAGTTAATGATTTGCTAGGTGCTAATTTTAGATGGATAGTCCTACGATTGTAATTTCTGAATAATTAGAGTTATGTTTACCTAAAATGTTATTAGAAGAATTCAATTATATCATTATAAATATTTGGATTGTTAACATTATAGTGGACAACAATAAATGTTTAAATCTATTAAGCGGACCTCACATTTGATATTAAGTTTGTGGAGAAAGGTTATTAAGCTATTTTAGTATTTAGTAAGATCTATGTTTTAGAAAGGTTAGTATCATTTTGTTCAACATATATTGTCTAAGATAGGTAGCTAACATCTTTAATCCATCTTAAAATTAATTGAGACTTATTATAAGTAATTGTATTGTTCTTAAATAGAAAGTTAGTATTATTGTATCTTAAAATGTTTTTTTTTCTTTTATAATGGATTTCTTTAAAATTAGAGTAATAACAAAACTAATGTCAAGATCAATGTGACAACGGTTGTTCAGTTTTAGCGAACTTTTCTTTTGATTGTTATAAACTTTTTTTGGGAAAGATAGGACATCATTAGGAGATCACGTATATATTTCTCATTATGACTATACATTAACATGATCAAATAAACGCAACGAACTTAGTAGTATGGCTAACTATTAAAAGTTGAATTAATTATTATTGTATTTTTTAAATAAAAAAATTTGTGTGTTTTGCCCCGATATTTTTTGGGCATGACAACTTTTATACAAAATAAATAATTTCCAATACAAATAATTTCCCCCCTTTAAAATTTAGAAATTTTCCAATTACATTATTACTTCCCACCCCACCCCTCACAATCAACTTAGATTCGCCAATATTTTCTAGAATTTTCTTACGATTGAAAAAATAAGTAATAGAAATTAATTTTTTTTCTTATAGAATTTTGAAAACGTACCAACCAAATCGATATTTTCACCCAAATACTGAAATATTCACTTTATTTTTACACATTTTTTGGGGGAGGGAGTTGAGGAAGGCTCTTAAATTTATCCATGGTCCTAGTTAACATTTACTTTTTTCCCTATTCCTATGATCATATCTTTAGATTAAAATCCACTCCATTTAAGTAGTATCGATGATTCTCATAAAAGATTAAAAAAAAAAGTCTATAAATTATGGAAAGAAAAGCCATACAACAACATATTGTATTCATAATCAAATTGATGAAATGAAATGACTTTGCCTTGATGATGATATTGCCTTACCTACTCATTTAGTTCATGTACTATCTTAGAATGAAAGCCTCCATCATTTAAAATATTTAATCTCCCACCCTTTATTGATCTCACAGACCATGGATGCATTTGTGATTAATCAACTCTTTTTCCCACTATATTTCCTCTTTTTCAATTCTTTACTATGGTTTCTAAGACTACAGGATCGCCCCTCTTTAAGATAACCTTGACCTATTGGTCAACCAAGTTGACCTATACTAGTATAGGTTGGCCATGTTGACCTATAATCCAAACATTTATGACCTCCCAAGAACAATTTTGTCTTGGGTAGTTAATTTTTAAAATTGGCTAACCCTGTCGAGTTGCTTTATTTTTTTGCCTAAAAACTAGTATAACAAGAAGTGTAGGAACCTCATTTACACATCATTAGACATCATAAGACATCTATACACATATGAAGGAAAGTCAAGAAATATTTTTCAAGGTATTCATCAAGTTTACAAGGCAATCCTCAAGCTCTTCTCAAGATTCAATGATCCTTTGTGAGCATTTCCTCTTCAATATCTAGCCTTTTTTTGGGCATAAGAGAGGAGATCTACATTGTGGAATTTATCACCTTGTTCCTTTATGGACATCTGCATCCATGGCTCCATGATTTGGTTTTAGGTACATTGTGTTTGTGGAGATTCTATACAGCCTTCATTGAAGATACAACATCAACTAGATTCAAAAATTGCAAAATTCTTAATGACAAGGGTTTCACCTAGCAAGGTGAATATTTATATTTGTCTTGTTTCCTAACATTTCATTCCCTTTCAAGGTTAATTACCAAACAAGGGCTTGACCAATGAAATCCCCTACCCCAACAAGAATCAAATTTTCTTGTGTTTAGGAACATGGTGTCAAAATTGAAAATTCAGATCTAGAGACTATTATTCACTAGCTTTCAAAAAAATCTAATGTGACTTTGTTCTAATGCTCTAAGAGCATGTCTTCCATCCTATAAACCTATTGGTAGATGCCACCAAAATCAATATATACTTGGAGATCTAATATTTTAAAGGTTTTTCTTTTTTAATCTCGTATATATATTCATAATTTGTGTAGTAGTTGCAAATCCATAGTTTTTGAAGTGAAAAAACACTCTCCTTTGCACATTTTAAGGTCATATTTCTACCCTTATTTTTATCTCTTATGGGAGGGCTATTTTCATATTTTAATTGGGATGATTGCATACATATTTCTCCTAGATCTACTTTATCCTTTTCATTTAATCAATTGGTTCACTTTATCTGCACATTGCACATTTAAAATTAATTAACATTGTACATGAAAGAGGACATCTTGCATACTTCCTTAGTATAATTTGGATTTGGTATTGACGTCACTTCATATTATATTTAAAATTATGTTTGGAAGCCCATCTTTCTTTTGTATTAAATGACTTAGTGTTAAAGTGTATTATTAATGAATTTATGTATGTTGGAAATAGAGATGGAGTAATTGAGAGGGGAAGGGTGAATCAGTTACCACAAAAATAAATCCACAGATCCTTAGATGTCTTAAAATATAGTTGTTGTTGACACTCGGTAACCACACAAATAAATGCTGAAACTTGATAGATGTTCTGTTAACTTATTAAGCATTTAAAGTGATTAACATGCATGCATAAAGGAAATAACATGAACACAAGAGACACCAGATTTAATCTGGAAACCCAATTTGGGAAAAACCACCAAATAACTAGTCAACAATTTTCACTCTTCTGAAGTGAGCCCTGTTAGGAGCCAACCCTGTTAAAGGTTACAAAACACATTGTTAGGTGTGACCCTATTAGAGGTTTTAATCACCCTGTAAGGAGTGGCCTGGTTGGAGGTCTTAAGAACAATTCAATTGAATTGTCACCTTGTTAGAGGATTTACAAAATGGCTATTAAACCAACTCTATTAAGAGATTTTGAATCAATGTTACAATGATTAGAAAGCAACAATGAAGTGATCTGAAATATATGCAACTTATCTTTGCTGAATACAAATCTCTGTTCTGCTTCACTAGATCCTCACTGATCGAATACAATTTTGCAGCTCCATAAGGATATCTAATCCTTCCACAACATTCAATATTTGCTCATATATTCAATATTCGCTCATTCAATTTACATCCATACATTCGCACTCTTATGCATCCACACTCTTACATATTCATGAATTCACAACTTGACCTTTCATATATACCTTACAAATTGTCAAGTCGGCTCAATTACAAGTTACAACAACTAAAAAACATTAAATCAGTAGGCTGCAAACATTGCACAAAAAAATTAAATTTAATTCTTTAGAACAATAAAATTCTTCGCTGCCTAACCCAGCTCGGTGACCACTACTCTAGAATGGTTTCCCCAGTGTTAACCAAGTGAAGCTCGGTAAACACTTCAAACCTTGCAACTTCCTTCGGAGACCGAGTTAACTCAGTAAACACTGACCTTCCTTCGCTTACTGAGTGAGCTTGGTAAAAGCTAATTTTCTCTTCGATGATCGAGTGAACTCGGTAGACATTGACTTTCCCTTTGTTAACCTTGGGAGCTCAATTAACATTAACTTTCTGCTACAAAATCCTTTGATGCCCGAGTGAGCTCGGTAAGAGCTAACTTTCCTTTGTGCTATTCAAGAACATTTGGTAGACACTATAAATTGCTTTGCTGAACGTCTGAGCTCGGTAGACTCTATTTGCTGGCTGATATGAGATTTGTGTAATATTAAAGACAACACACAATTAACAATTGTATCCAACAATCTCCCTCTTTGGCATTGATGGCAACACAACATGTCATAGCAGAATGAAATTTAAAAACAAGTCTTTCTCTTATATGGCAACACAACATGTCAACATAACAAGTCTCCCTCTAAGATAGAAAACTCTCCCTCTTACAGTAATCTCCCTCTGTGAAGGAATTACATAGAAAACTCTTTATCTTAAAAAAATTTCAGAGAGATATGATAGTAAAACTCTCCCTTTTTAACAACACATGCCAAAGACAACTCAACTCAAATGAATTTCAGTGTACCTTTAGTACTAATTCATATGCAACATTTCTTGATTATGTTGCATCAACTGATAGATCTTCAACTTGGTATGAGTTGATGCATCACTAAAACTTCATTTTAGTGAACTTTAGATAGGGGAGTGACCCCTAACTTACCTCTTAGATAAAATAATGCATCCTTAGGTAATGGCTTTGTGAATATGTCAGCAATTTGTTCCTTTGTATGAACATATTCCAATCTGATCTCCTTATCTTGCACCAATTCTCTAACAAAATGATATTTTAGTGCAATGTGCTTGGTTTTGGAATGCATCATTGGATTCTTAGATATGTTGATTGCACTTGTATTATCACAAAACATAACAACTAGTTCTTTGATTTCCACCTTCATGCCTTCCAACAACTATTTAAACCAAACAATATTAGAATAGTTTACTACTGTAGCAACATACTCTGCCTCTACTGTAGATTGGGATGTACAATTCTGCTTTTTGCTTGTCCAAGAAACCAACCTCTTTCCAAGAAAGAATGCAAATCCACTTGTACTTTTTCTGTCATCAAGGTTTCCTGCCCAATCAGCATTAGTAAACACTTTCAAATCCAAATTACCTCCAAATTTGTACCATAAACCATAATCCTTAGTTCCTTTCAAATATCTCATTATTCTTTTGATTGTCATTATGTGATTTTTTCTTGGTTTTTCTGAAAATCTTTCTACAATACCAACTGCAAGGGCAATATCTAGCCTAGTATGAACTACATACTACAACTTTCCAATCATAGATCTATACAATGTTTGATCTACTTCTTTTGATTCATCTTCCTTGGTAAGTTTTAATCTAGTACACATAGGAGTCCCAACTGGTTTACAATCTTCCATTCCAAACTTTTTCAATATCTCCTTGATGTATTTTGATTGAGTGATGTAGATACCATTTTTATTCTGTTGAATTTGAAGACCAACAAAGAATTTGATCTCTCCAAACATAGACATTTTAAATTCCTTGTTCATTTGTTCTGAGAATTCTTTGCAAAGATCATCATTCCCTGTGAAAACAGTATCATCTACAAATATTTGTGCCAAGACAATCTTATTATTTGGTCCTTCCTTTATATACAAGCTACTGTTATCATTAGTTCTTTGAAAACCAATCTGAATAAGATAGTTATGCAATCTTTCATACCATGCTCTAGGGGCTTGTTTCAGACCATACAATGCCTTGTGTAATTTGTAGACCATGTTCTTCTTATCTGAATTAACAAAACTTTCAGGTTGTTCAATGTAAACCTCTTCATCTAGTATACCATTGAGGAATGCTGACTTGACGTCCATCTAATAAACTTTGAATCCTTTGTGAGCAGCATATGCTAGAAAGGTTCTGACTCCTTCCAATCTTGCAACAGGAGCAAAACTTTCTCCATAGTCTATTCCTTCTTCTTGAGCATATTCTTTGCATACTAGTCTAGCTTTGTTTCTTGATACCTTACCATCTTCTTCCAACTTGTTTATGAATACCCACTTAGTTCCAATCACATTTTTGTCTTTAGGTCTAGGTACAAGAGTCCATGTCTTATTTTTTTCTATCTGTTCTATCTCTTCATTCATAGCTTCAATCCAACTATCATTTCCCAATGCATCTTTGATATTTTTAGGTTCAAAATCAGCAAGTAAACAAGTACCTTTCAACTTATTTCTTGTCATGGTTCCTTCAGATTTATCTCCAATGATCTGATCTGTTGAATGATGTCTCCTAACATACTTAGCTAATACAAGTTCCTTGCCTTTTGAATGAATTTCATTATTATCCTCTTGCATTTCAACTTTAGGTTTTGTCTGTTCTGGCTCGGTAGATATTTGCTTGGTAGATGTTGGCTCGAGTCCTTTAGACTCGGTAGACACTTGCTCAATAGTCACTGAATTTAACTCAATTTGTTGTGGCTCAGTTTGAACTTCCTGTAACTCGGTTACATATGACTCGGGAGTAGAAGATTCTTGATTCTCTAATGTAACTGGTACTGTATCAGGTTGAATGAAGACAAACATTTAATAATCTTCTGGTTCCCTTTTTCTTTCTTCTTCAATCCTTTCTGCAAACTCATCAACTTTTACATGTGCACTTTCTATGACTTTGTGAGTAGACAAGTTCAAACATCTATATGCCTTACTTTTGCATGAGTATCCAAAGAATATACCTTCATCACCTTTCACATCAAATTTGCCTATTCTAGATTCTTTCAAAATGTAACATTTACTTCCAAATACTTTAATGTAACTTACATTAGGTTTATAGCCATACCATAACTCATAGGGGGTTTTGAATGAGTCTTTCTTCAGCTATACTCGATTCAGGGTATGAACTACAATGTTGATAGCTTCCTTCCAGTATTTGATAGCAATGTTCTTTTCAATCATTAAAGTTCTTGCACAATCCATGATGGATTTGTTCCTTCTTTCAACTATTCCATTTTGTTGGGGTGTTCCAGGGGCTGATACCTGTCTTTTGATTCCTCTTTCAATGCAAAAGTTATTAAACTCATGTGAAATGAATTCTCCACCTTTGTCTGACCTCAAGCATTTTAATCTTTTCCCTGTTTCCTTTTCTACTCTGGCCAAATACCATTTGAACTTTTCAAATGCTTCTGATTTTTTTCTTAAATACATGACTGTCATCATTCTTGAGTAATCATCAACAAAAAGAATGAAGAACTTTTTTCCAGTATAGCTTTCAATTCCAATGGGTCCACATAAATTAGTATGCACAATTTCTAATATATCTTCAGACTGATAGTTTTTACTTTTAAAACTAATCTTTCCTAGTTTACCAATCTGACAATTTTTGCATAGACCGACCTCAGGTTTCTTTATGTTAGGAATGCCTCTTACTTTCTTGAATTTTCTTATCTTTACCAAATTATCAAAATTTACATGACACAACCTTTTATGCCATAACCAACTTTCTTCAACTCGAGCAATGAAACATGAACATTCACTTGGTTCAAGATAGAACAAGTTACCTTTAGTTTAAATACCTGATCCAATCAGCTTTCCTTTGCCATCCAGAAATCTTGCTTTACCATGCATGAATTCTACTTTAAATCCATTATTGAGTAACTGTGCCACACTCAACAAATTGTGTTTAAGACCTTCAACCCAATAGGCATTATCACATATAAGTTCCTTGGTTAGAGAGATTCTTCCTCTTAGTTTTATGTAACGAGGTTCATTATTACCAAACCTTACACTACCACCATCATAGCCTTCAAAATGTTCAAACTTAGTTTTATCACCAATCATATGATGAGAGCAACCACTTTCTATAATCCATGTATCATTTTTACTTAGATGAAAAATAAGTGCCATCTTATCTTCCTCATCACTATCAGAATTATCTTTCACAACAATATAAACAATTTCATCTTGACTATTATCAGAATCCTTAGAATCTTTAGCCATGAAACATGATTTTTTACCTTTATTCTTGAATGATTTGAAATCTTTCTTGCCATTCCATTTGTGATTTTTCTTCTCATCTTTATTCTGCTTGTTTGGACACCTAGCAGCAATATGACCAACTTCTTCACATGAAAAATAGATTAGAGGTACTTTACCTTTGTATTTTCCTCTGCCTCTAGAATATTTCCTTGCTAAAAGGGCTTCAATTACTTCAAGATCACTGTCTGAACTTTGGTCTAATTCATCTTCACTTTCTGACTGAGATTCCTTTTTCTTTTTGCCTTTTTCCTTGAGTGGAAGCTTGGCTTCAAATGCTGATTCAATTTTCTTGGAAGCTGGAACATAGTTATCAAAGTTGTCTAGTTCAAATGTAGTTAATCTTCCAACTATAGCCTCTAGATTTATCTTATTATTTTCTTCACATCTTCTTTCCTGAATTGCAGAAACTCTAATTGCATAGATAGGTAGCAATGTTCTGAGAACCTTACTTATGACTGTTTCTTCTGTGATATCACCTCTAGAAGCTTTGATTGCACTGACATTTTCTTTGACTCTTTCAACATATTTGGCAATGTTTTCATCATCTCTCATTTTCATTTGATCAAACTGTCCTCTTAAGCTTTCTGCTTTGGCTCTTCTAACATTATCATCTCCTCCATAGATCTCTTTCAGCTTTTCCCACATTTCAAAAGCAAATTTGCAGTCCTTGATATCATCAAATTCTTCATAACTCAGAGCAGATGCTATATCTATCATCATAATGTTATGGGTCTTCTTTTTAGCAATATCATTGACAGATAGTGTACCATCTGGTTCTGCATATTTTTCATCGAGGTATTTTAGTTCTATGTCTCCAACAGAAGCTAGATGAAGTCTCATCAACCCTTGCCATGCTGAGAAGTTGTTCCTGTTAAGTCTTGGAATTTCCCTTTTATAAGACATCATGATCTTTGGCTTAGATCCTTGAAATCTTATCCTGCAAGCACCAAAAGCTCTGATACCAATTGTTGGAAATAGAGATGGAGTAACTGAGAGGGGAGGGGTAAATCAGTTACCACAAAAATAAATCCATAGATCCTTAGATGTCTTACAATATAGTTGCTGCTGACACTCAGTAACCACACAAATAAATGCTGAAACTTGATAGATGTTCTATTAAATTATTAAGCATTTAAAGTGATTAACATGCATGCATAAAGGAAATAACATGAACACAAGAGACACCAGATTTAATGTGGAAACCCAATTTGGGAAAAACCACCAAGTAAATAGTCACCAATTCTCAATCTTCTGAAGTGAGCCATGTTAGGAGCCAACCCTGTTAAAGGTTACAAATCACACTGTTAGGTGTGACCTTGTTAGAGGATTTAATCACCCTATAAGGAGTGGCCTGGTTGGAGGTCTTAAGAACAATTCAACTGAATTGTCACCTTGTTAGAGGATTTAAAAAATGGTTGTTAAACCAACTCTATTAAGAGATTTTGAATCACTGTTACAATGATTAGAAAGCAACAATGAAGTGATCTAAAATATATGCAACTTATCTTTGCTGAATACAGATCTCTGTTCTGCTTCACTAGATCCTCACTGATCGAATACAATTTTGCAGCTCCATAAAGATATCTAATCCTTCCAAAACATTCACTCATATATTCAATATTCGCTCATTCCATTTACATACATACATTCACACTCTTATGCATCCACACTCTTACATATTCATGAATTCACAACTTGACCTTTCATATATACCTTACAGATTGTCAAGTCAGCTCAATTACAAGTTACAAAAACTGAAAAACATTAAATCAGTTGGCTGAAAACATTGCACAAAACAATTAAATTTAATTCTTTAGAACAATAAAATTCTTCGTTGCTCGACCCAGCTCGAAGACCACTGCTCCAGAATGGTTTCCCTAGTGTTAACCAAGTGAAGCTCGGTAAAAACTGAACTTCCTTCACTTACCGAATGAGCTCAGTAAAAGCTAACTTTCTCTTCAATGACCGAGTGAACTTGGTAGACATTGACTTTCCCTTTGTTAACCTTGGGAGCTCAGTTAACATTAACTTTCTGCTACAAAATCCTTTGATGCCCGAGTGAGCTCGGTAAGAGCTAACTTTCCTTTGTGTTGTTCAGGAATGTTCGATAGACACTGTAAATTGCTTTGCTGACCGTCTGAGCTCGGTAGACTCTGTCTGATGGCTGATATGATATTTGTGTAACATCAAAGACAATATACAATTAACAATTGTATCCAACAATGTAATCTAGTTTCCATTGTTAATTTTATTGATGTCATTTTCACCACTAAAAATTTCCAACACAAGTAGAAAAATTGTATGGTCTCAATATAATATCTTATGAGATCCACTAACACCATTTGGGATGAACAATGTAGTCTAGTGTCTTGCCATGAGATCTCATTTTCTAAATTTTCTACTTCAACATATGAAGGTATTGTTTAGAGTTGGAATTTGATAGTGATAAGTACTTCAAGGTTGTCTTCTATTTTGAGGGCTTGAGTTTACACGATTTAATACTTTGAATGGTCCTTGTGATAGTTGAGTGTAGGTACAAAAATTGGTGGTGATTACATGTGAAGACTATACAAATACATTCATCCATTGATACAACAAGTTTAGGTTTCATAGTGGTTTAGTTTATTTTTAGGGTCCTTAGATAAATTTGAGGTTCTTCTATGAGAACTCACCTACATAAGGCATATGTAATTTCTCAGAGATAAAGGAGATGGGAGTATCTATTTTATAGATCTCTCAAATTTGATCTCAAAGAAAAACTTTGTGAGTCACCGAATACTACTAGGATGACATGAATTGAAGAAAATCAATATGTCACCAACACATCATACTGACATTCCTATCTAAAAAATATGTGTGGATATAGGTTATTGGAATAGATTGATATTATATATGATTCATATAAAAATGTATTAGCAAAAAAAGTAAAGGCTTGTAATGGACTACTTGGTCATCTATTACATTTGAGTATCATTTTGTGTCCTTTCTCATGTTTGTCAATAAGGGTCATGTTTCAATTTTGTTTGAATAATGTTTTGGGTTCATTGAAAATTGTATCTCCTCATTAGAATTTGACATTATGTTAGAATATATGATATTTGTAACCAAAACTATCAACAACTTGCATTAGTCATTTGATTAGATTCATATAATAATGTGTTGCATTTCAAATTTTACAAGTATGATTTTTATCATCCTTATTTCTAGCAATGATATGCATATAATATTCTCAATTCTCAATTTTGAAACCCTATAACCAACTATATGTTAATATTAGATATTTATTGAAAATACTAACCACCTACTTTGATCAGCTATAATAAAAATTAAAACACAATATAACTATTCTAACTATAAAAATAAAAATGATATCTAAAAAAAGAAAACAACTAGAATAACATCATTCACTACTAAATTTAAACAATAACTAGAATATTAAGTTCTTACTTTAGAAAGCCATATGAATATTGATAATGGTATCAAAAGTATTAACCTCAAAATTATTAAATTAAATTACACAATAACTAGAATATTAAGTTCTTACTTTAGCAAAGCCATATGAATATTGATAATGGTATCAAAAGTATTAACCTCAAAATTATTAAATTAAATTACACAATAACTAGAACATTAAGTTCTTACTTTAGCAAAGCCATATGAATATTGATAATGGTATCAAAAGTATTAACCTCGATATTATTAAATTAAATAATAAAATAGTAAAATATGAAAGCATAATTTATTTTTCTTAATACCACTTATATATTTGCATGCTATAAGGATTACAATTTTAGTTTTAAAAATAAAAATAATTAAGATTATAATATCATTTTAATATTTTTTTACTTGTCCTACTTCAATTTAAAGGAAGAAGACATGGAAAATTCAAATAACCTCTGTGTTTTTTAAATAAAGTTAATGAAAAATGCTTACATATGACATTTTTTCCTAGAGCTTGAAAAGTCACTTACATTGACTAATTTTGACCAATGTTTACAAATTTATTGTATTTAAAATGCACTTGTTAAAAAGTACTCAATTGTAGTCAAGTCAGGCTCGAATTTGATGGTTGTATTGGCCATTTTTCTAGTTTTAAGCACTATATGACAGACATAAAATATCTTTGGCTGTATGAATTGATAAGTTAATTTTTCATAAAATTGTCAATACTACACTTAAATTTGTTAGTTTACAGACAAATTTTATTATAATTAATATATGTAATATTTTTAAGCATAATGTAAATTTGTTTTAGCAATTTAAAATATTAGTATGTAGTACATAAACTTGAAAACTTTCTTAATTTGAGATATATAAGTAATTCATAATTTTTTTATTAAATAGATGTATTTAGAAACATTATTATTTTGTAAATACTACTAATTATTACTTATATTGTATTGATAAAATATCTTAATTTAAAAGTATTACTTAATTATTCATAAATTAGCAAAAAATTACAACTAATATTAATCTTATACTGTAAAATGAAAGGCAATAAAATGACTAAACCATCATTAAAAAAAATCAAATGCCATGTAGGGGTGACCGTCAAATACCAGTTGTCTAGTATTATCCCCTTTAAGCACACAAACTTTTCTAAAACTAAAAAGATGGGCAAGTTGAATCCTCTTTCTATATGTTTATTGAAGTGGTCCATTTTATTTTTTATTATTAAATTAAATCATGCTACATTCTATGTTTGATCGGGACCACATGCATGCAACCATCAATGCTACCATAGTCAAGAAAATAACAGTATCTCTACATTTAAAAACTTAGAGATTGTTGAATGTTATACTTGAAAAAAAAAAATCTATATTTATATCAATAAGCAGGTGATATCAGTTTATAGTATGTCAAATTTGTTTATAGTAAGTCAAATTGTGATATTGCTATCAGGATTTAACTGTGTAGTTTTTGAGTCAAATTTATTGATTCATGTTTCATCAATAATAACTCACACAAATCCATCTCATGTGATGATAGATGGAAAACTTAGCACTCATTGAATTTAGGTGATGCAAGTGAAGCATTTGAATTTCCTCCAACTCGAGCACACTTAATTTCAAAGCTTACAACCCCATTTGCAAAATCTTCACCAAGTATCATGACTTCTAAATAATATATCTTCAAATCTAATTTTTTTAGGGGACTTTATATTTTGTCGAATATATTTTTACAATTTTTGAAGAAACAATATATATCATTTTTTATTCAAGTAAATTTGTCTAATGTGTTTTCACATATTGAATGGGATCTAAATATTTATAAAATTAAACATAGAACTAGAAATTTCATACATATTATTTAATAATAATCTTGTATTTATTGAACATTAAATTTACATGATTATTATTTTCTAGAGAGTTTTTTATTTTAAATACGATGGATAATAATTTAGAAATTCTGAAATAGATAAATAAATATATTTTAATGTACTAAAATAAAAAATAGATTGAATAGATTAAAATATAATAAAAAGAACATTTCATTTTCATTATCATAGCAATGTCACTAGAAAGAGCCACTTTTATATAAAGCATACCATGCCTTTCACAAGAACAACCTTTATATAAAACATACCATTATAATAGTAAGAATACTAATAAATGCTTTCTTACTTTATATAGGGATAGGCTAATCTCGAGACAAAATGCAAAGACAAAACAAAGTCAAACTTTTATTTTTCTAGATTCACGAAAACATAGTGATTTTTTTCTAAATTTTTATGTTGTTTTTTACTACAAACTATGCAAATCATGAAGATCAAATGCTGAAATTTTCAAAAAAATCCATATGATGTTTTCAATTTTTTAAAAATTGGTCAACTATACATTTTGTAGGGAGGATAGCCACATTCCTTTATATAGAGAGGAGAGAGATGGAGAACTATAAAGATAATTACTAACATTTGTGAGTCTAGATTACTCATAATTGAGTACTATCTTATTATTTGAATTATGATGTATATATCACTTATTAAAGCTTGACTCCTAGACTAAAAATATCAAATAGTCAAAGCTGACTTACTTATATAAGCATACCATTCTATCTTAGCCAAACACCCCTTGTGTCTTATTTAAGATATGATGGATGACATAAACATCACACTCTAAGACTTGATTCCTAGACTAACCTACACGAGGCCTAATTCGAGCTTCCAAGTGATACTTCATGGACATGAGCACAGTTGGAATGTCCCTAGTGAGATCAGGAAGAACACCTTCTTTAGCAGAATCCCAATTGAATGTCTTGAGTAGATTGGCGAGAGTAACGGGAACATGCACGCTTGCCACATCCATTCCCGCACACACCCTCCTTCCTGCTCCAAATGGAAGATACGCCATCCTCACATTATTCTTGTCCATCTCATTCTTCTCCATGAATCTCTCCGGCCTGAACTCATCGGGATCCTTCCACACCTCTGCATCATTCGACACGCTGTGTAGATTGAAAAGCACTGCTGATTTTGCAGGAATGGTGATGCCCATCACCTTACACTCCTCCTCCGTCTGATGAATCATCCCAAGCGGTGCAATCGACTCTTTTCTCAGCGTCTCCTTTACTACACTTTGTATGTATGGCAACTTCTTCAAATCCTCTAAACTAAAAAACTCACAATCTCTTCATAGGCCTTCTCTTGGACATGAGGATTTGTTATGAGGTAAGCGAGAGCCCATTCTATGGCAGTAGAAGTGCTGTCTACTGCAAGAAGAAACAGTTCATACAAGTTGAATGCTATTTCTTCATCTGACAACTTTGAAGAATCCTTTGACTCCCCCATTTCTAATTCCTCCTCTTCACCAATGGACAACAAACAGTTCAAGAAACAGCAAGGAGCAGTTCTCCTCAAGAACTCTCTATAACTGCGAGAGAATCTTATGAAGGGCAACATGAG
This sequence comes from Cupressus sempervirens, assembly GCA_028749045.1. NCBI lineage: Eukaryota > Viridiplantae > Streptophyta > Pinopsida > Cupressales > Cupressaceae > Cupressus > Cupressus sempervirens. The sequence goes on from CM053790.1 coordinate 152,250,005, forward strand.
GCGGAGAACATCAGCTCTTAGAGACTTCCAATTCCTTTCAGTCCTTCTCGACCAAGGAACAAAGAAGCGAGCGGCAGGAAATTGATCAAGAAGCATGTCTCCTCTTTTACTCAAGAAAATATCTTGGGCAACACATTCTTCAAGATGGGACAAGAAAACATCATCTTCAAAGTCAGGGCCAAAGCACAAGGGGGCAATAAAGTTCATTGCGATCATCTTCAATGCATAAAATGGCTTCACCACACCATTATCATTCCCTCTCATCTCATTTTCTAGCTTGGTAATGAGTTTCTTCACACTTGCCTTGTGAGAGGAGCTTTGAAGGGAGAGATGGGAAGGGCTCAGAACATTGTCGTGGAGGAGTTTTCTAAGCCTAGTCCAGTGGTGGTTATAAGGAGAACTAATCATGGTTCTAAAAGAGGCACTTGTAAACTGCCTTAAATAGAGAGGGGACCGTCCAGAAAAGTTGGAGGCTTGATTAACCAAGGCCTCCCATATTGGGGTCTGACCAGTGAGGATTACAATGGGTAATGGACCCATCCAGATTGTCATGACGGGGCCATGGATGTCAATGCAGACAGGAGATTTCCACCCTTGTTGAGCTGATGTAAGTTGCCCAACAATGGTAGTTTTGGTGGAGATGGAGGCCATGATGCTAGTTTTTGCTTTGTGGGTGTAGAGATGGAAAGAAGAAGAAGAGCAAGGATTGAAACTAGGACAAAGAAAATGAGAGTAATTTATAGTGTGGGAGTAATGTGAAGGAAATGGAAGTGGGGAAGAGCATTGTCTCCATGAGGAAGTGTTTGCAGAGCTGAGATGGGTGGTGGAGGATTTGTTAGGAAGATTGGAGATATAAATATCGAAAGTTTGGCAGCAAGCTACGTACGTTAGTTGGTTTATTTTAAAAAGAAGAACGAGCACTTGCTGGTCAGCACAACGTGTTTCGGCTGGTCAGCACAACGTGTTTCTGCTTGGGTTGAAATGATAACCATTCTATTCTTGTTTTTAGTTGGTTGGTGGGGTAAGATGACAACATCGAGTTGATTCTTTGCAAGTAACACGTATATGCATGTTTAATAATTGTGATAGTTTTGTCATAGATATCTTTAATTGTCTTTTTAGCTATTATACATGTGTTAATAGTTGATTATTTTTAGATTTTTTTAGTTTTTGTTGTTGGCGATCGATCGATTTGTGCACCACTAGGAGAGACAACCTAATAGTTGTTTGTACACTTACAACTCCTAATCTATACATTGAAATTTGTTGATTTTTTTGGTTTTCTTTTCAACACAAGAATGAGCACTCCCTGATCAGCACAACGTGTTTTTGCTTTGGTTGAAATTATGACCATTCTAAGATTAATTTCTCCCTTAGTGCGTCATGTTTAACGGTTGTCATTCTATTCTTGATTTTTTTTGGTGGGGGAGGATGACAACATTGACTTCATTCTATTTGGAAGTAGACAAATGCATATCACATGTTCAACACTTTTTGAATCTTAATATATACATGGGAAAATATTTGGTAGTTGTTTAGGCTAATTTGTGTATTAAATTTTTCAGTTGTAAGTTGGATTTTGTCATTTTTTTGGGGGAGACAACCTAGTAGCCATTTGTACACTTACAACTCCTAATCTATACATCAAAATTTGCTGATTTTTTTGGTTTTCTTTTCAACACAAGAATGAGCACTCCCTGATCAACACAACGTGTTTTTGCTTTGGTTGAAATTACAACCATTCTAAGCTTAATTTCTCCTTTAGTGTGTGATGTTTAAGGGTTGTCATTCTATTCTTGATTTTTTTTGGTGGGGGAGGATGACAACATTGACTTCATTCTATTTGGAAGTAGAAAAATGCATATCACATGTTCAACACTTTTTGAATCTTAATAGATACATGGGAAACTATTTGGTAGTCATTTAGGCTACTTTGTGTATTAAACTTTTCAGTTGTAAGTCGGATTTTGTCATTTTTTTGGGTGTTCTTTTGTAGGTGAGTGAAGAGCTTAAAGTTAAGGTTTATGTTTTTCCATATTGACAAGTTTCTTCATCATGGAGCACAAAGTGGTCAAAAAGTGGAATTTCAAATGACTCTTCTACACTCATTCACTATGTGCATGATGTTCATCCACCAATACTAACTCACTCAAAAAGTATTAGGGCTTGTGGTTAAATGTCTTAGTAGTCTTTATGAGATGTCCCAATAATGGTGAACAAATTGATCAATCACCAATTACAAAAGTTAAAAAATGATTGACTATTAATACATTTGTAATTTGCTATATTAGTACATGTGTTTTTATTTTTTTGAGCAATTGGAGATGTCTATGACAGTATTATCATGATAAGTGGACCCATGTCAATTTCTAGATCTCTTACCCTAACAACAAATATTCATTTTGCAAACATTTTTTAATTTTTAATTTTAATTTTTTTATCCCTTGAAAATAATCAATCATTGGTTGAATATTTATATTAGCAAATTAAATTTTACTTGAAAGATGCCCATTTGTGCCTTTCTATAATAAATTGTAAATTGAACCACTTAAAAAATTGCCTTTAGAGTACGACAGGCTTCAAATTAAGGGGATGAGTGACTATTCAATCATAAAATCAATTTTCTTATATAAAATTTTTACAACCTTTTTGTTTTTTTTTTAAATTGTATTTTTCCTTAGTAAGAGTAATTTTTTTCATGGCTAAACAACATTTGCACAAATGAAGCCCTTCTTGTCAATGGATAACGATTTTGATTTGTCACCTAAATTGGATTGATCTTGAGTAGTAGTAAAGGGATGCGCTTCTTTTGTTTAGTTAATATGAATACCTTCCTCCCAAAAATTATATTCAGCCAACTAAGACTACCTACAATCAAAAATGAGTTTTTGTGGATGGAGATTCCTTGAGAACAATTAAAATAAAATAAACTAGCAATCGCACCTTAATGTGCAATGGGTGCATTGTAGTAGTATGAAAGATCAATTCACTATTTTTCTTTTTCTTTTCCATCTCTCTATCTTTTCTATATATCATTATCTCTTTATCAATATATCTCACCATCTATATCTTCATACCTCTTCATTTCTATAGCTCCCTCTCTATATCTCACTTTCGATCTCCCTATTTCTCTTTCTATCTTTACCTCGTGATCTTTCTCTATCTCTCGATTTATTTTGCTTCCACCCTCTCACTCTATATTCATATGTATCACTATCTTCCTCTCCCCCATCCATGTGTAGATACATCTCCCTCTCTCTAACCATCCATCTTTCTCCACCACCTCCTTTCTATACTTTTAAATCTCTACATCTTCATATTTATTCTCACATCTATCCCTCTATCTATCTCTATCCCTCCATCCCTATGTATATCCTCTCTACCTCTCTATATCACTTTCTTCCTCTATCATAATGTTTATATATCTCCATCTCTTTTGTAGATATTTATATCATCCATCCCTACTCTCTTCCTTTAACTCTCCCCCTCTCTCTATTTATCACTTACATCAATGATAACATTAGCATGCCTCCTTTCTTTAAAAGACATGTTAAACATGAGACCAAAAACTTACGAGTTTTTCTATCATTATTTTATTTGCATGTATTTATTTAATTTTCTTACTCGAATTAACATTTCATATTAGACAACCCTCAATCCATTTCTCTGACGAATATGATCCTCAATAAATTTCAATGTGAAGATATCCATGTTGCAGTGATGAGGAGTGTACAAAGTAGGTGGTGGTAGATGTGAACCTTTGTCCTTAATTCAATGTCATTTAATCTAGCCATACTCTCGGTAATTCCACTGTGCTTTGACTCCCCCTTTTGTAGTAATTAGAAATTAATCTGGCTGATAGGTTTTTTATTTGGAACGAGAATTAAAGATTTATATAACATAAGAAATCATATAGAAGCATCATTTTATGAATATATTGAATTGTAGAATTACAACATGTCTAGAATAGCATCCTTTAAGGAGGACCTTAAATTACAATAGTAGAATATTGTATTTTATGTTTGACATCTTTTGCTAGTTGAGTACATGGGAGGTGAGTTAAGTGAGAGTATATTTCTTCAATAGTGGTTGGTGTATTGCCTTCAAATTTTTGTTTAATAAAAGTGGATGCAAGTGAATAGCTATGTTGACTCATCATAAGATTCAAAATAAAGTATCTAAATCATAGATGTTGGCCAAATTTGTTATCATGGAAATGCATAAGATGAGATGCATATTCATGAAGTTGTACTCATCTAGCTCAAAATGGGAAGTGTGATTCTATTTGGGAAGAGAGTGGTAAATGTCATGTTAAACAAACCCTCAATAACATACTTGTCAATGGGGGTTGAACTTATAGGTGGCCATACAACCATCATGTTGATGTCCTTTCCTATATGTAAAGATTCTTTAATGGTTTATAGCTCATGGCATTCATTTGGTGTGGCAGTTTTTGTAAATTCTCAATTGAGAGGAATTTTATATCATGAATAAGTATTTTTTACTAGGATCTTTTAGTCAAAGAGAGTTTTGTTTGTTGAGGAGAAGCATACTCATTTGAAATAGTTGTGCTATGAAAAAAAACCATAGCAGTTAAATAAATGCACCTTCTCTTTTTAATATAGAAATGTAGAAGTGAAGAGAGAAGAGAAATGTGAAATTGTAAAAAATATAAGTAATGCATCTTGTATTCGAAATAGAACTGATTTTTTACAAGATAAACTTGTATCAACATTGGGTGCACCAAAGGAGCAAGGATCGAGGCAACTCAATGATTACAAGAGATCCAAAACTACAAAACCTCTATTTGTGTAAGAGTAGTATAAGAAAAGCCACTCATAAACAACGATGTGGGGCTACACAAGTGGAGTATGTACCATGTACAATTTAGATAGGCTTGGAATGAATGCCTAATGTTAGGAGCATTTTCTTCTTCATGATACTCAACCACATACATTTCCCTAAGGTAAGTTAAAAAGATCTAGAAAAGTTCAAATAATTTGTGCATGAATTTCATTCAAATTTTATGTCATTGTGATTATTTTGAAATCTTTAATATGCTATGTCTTTGTTTCATCTCAAATTCATAAGTAAATATCATTCATTGATCAATAATTTGTCACCTCCTTCTACCACTTGTCAAGAGACTACAGTGCACAAGTCATGCAAACCAATCCCAGTCATTGATTTTATCCTCTAGTCCTAGATTTAAGAAAGCTTATCAAAACTACATGGGGATCCATCACTCATCATACTTAAATGATTTAAAATTTAGCAACATCAAAGTAAAGAGAATATGCATCCCAATACTTCAACCGTTGGATTTCATTACAATAACCCAATGAAGGTATAACATCCTTGTCTTGTATTATATGTATTCTTATTATACTTTGATTCTTTCTCTAACTTGAGTGTGTAAGTACCATTTTAGTTTCGGTAATATTTCTTAATTGTGTAATTTACTCTCTTAACTCAAATTTGACATAATTTCATTAAAACCCCATCTAATAGAATTTTTAATTGTTGAATATAAGAAATGGTCTCCCACAATTGAGGGGGATTCAAAATTTGCACCTGTACTAGACATACCTTATGAGGTTTGGTACTAAGGATGAGAGAACAAGTTCAAGGCTTGAAAGAGATCATTCTCTCCTCAAGCTCATTATTTCCTTGAGATCAAATTATTGCCATCTAAAGAAGAAAAGACAAAGAAATAAAAAAAACCTTTAGTAAAAGAAAAATGCTCAATCTTACCAATTTTAAGAATCAACTTGGAACTTACAACCCAACAATGAAGATCCATAGGTCATTGACCAAAAAGTCTACCCACCAAAGTTGTATTATAGTAGAATTTTTATTCTCCACCACATCTTGACCAAGGCCACCATAAGAAGGGTTACCATGAGGTAGACAATGAAAAGAACTACAAGAGGATGAATAGAAGGCCCTAGAATAGGTGGAAAAATCTAACCACCCCTACTCCCCGAAATAGAGAAAACAACCCCTTTAGAGACATCGACCAAAAGAAGGTCATTTAGAAACAAGAACTTCTAAACCCAAGATCGGGGATGAAGGAATCTACTTCCTATTCACAGCAAAAGAGTTGAAATGTTGGATTGAAGGTGAGGCACTGATAACATAGGCCCCAAGAAGTATCATAGAAACATCTATTAATGCCATAAAAATTTCATCCCAACACTAAGAGGGGAATTAGATAGAATAGGGATTGAACTAAACACTAGAACACAAGGAAAATCCCATGCGAGTCCATCCAAAAATCCACCAACAGTCATGAGGGCTACAAAAGATACACTAAACAAAGGTGGAAAACACAATAGAGCCACAATAAGATTCACCAACATTTCAAGATGAGGTGAGCATCAATGGACATGAATATATAAGGGATCTTCTTATTTGGTTGAGGTCTACTTGGCCTTTATGAGAGAGGAGTTGTTACAATGGAGAAGATTTCCTTTAAAGGATGCCTTATATGCTTGAAATATTTCTTGAGAATGCTTAGTTATGAATTTGTAGGAGACATGTTGAATTTGTTCTTCATGATTGTCTAAATGAGGAGAGGTGGGTTGTTTATAATATATCTCTCATAATATTTTGGAGCTCAAAAATCAAAGAAAGTCGACGAGAATTTAAAATTTTCCACTTATCGTTGCTCGGCAAGCAATTGATTTGAATTTTGTGACAAACCTTAGAGAATATGTTTGATACACTGATTGATTAGCTAAAATGGGTTGGCCAAGCTAACCTATTACCCCCAAAATGAATTAAAATTTGGATTCCTTTTATTTATTAAATCACAAGTGGTTGTAATCAAATATTAGTGACACCTTTCATCAAAGTGGTTGTAATCAAATATTAGTAGCACCTTCCATTAAAAGGGAGATGAATTTAGATTCATTTGAAGTGAACTCCAAAAAATCTCAAAGGATGAATTTAATTCTTCCTTCTAAAAATGTTGGTATGTGATAGAAAAATCCATTTAAGTGACTTGTAGGAAGGAGGAAAGATTCTAAAGATCCTTAAAAAGCTTGAAACAATTTGTATTAAATTCTATAAAAACCAATAAAGAACTATCCAAAGATGTGACATGGACCTTCTTGTTGTAGCTTCTTTGAAGACGATTCCAATAGGATTATAAAATGAGTAAGAGCATTACATTTCTCATTAAGTAATTCAAAATTTTGTAGCCTAGATACGAAGTAGTCTTTATGTATGATGATATTATGCACTAAGACCACAAGAAATGTAACTGAACCTCCAATGGAAAAGTAGCTTTTACATATCCTTGTGTGTAACGATTTTCAAAGGCATAATGTCAAATAGTTCATATGTGACATTTTGTATAGATGACTGCCAGGATAGTTTCAACTACAATTTTTACCAAAGTCTTTTCCCATTTATTGTGTGATGGATCTCTATACCCAATTCCAAAACTCCCATTATCGCATAGGTTGTGAGAATGCTAATAGAGGTTACAGAATTTGGTTTTACATTTGCAAAATCATAGTTAGTTAAAAGTTTCTAAATCCTTCTCAGGGAAACCCATTCTATGCTATGCTTTACAGTTGTATTTCCTGGTTTTGATTCTTATTGATTAGACTATCTTAATAATTCACAAGCATCATATTCTTATGTAAGCTCACCTCATGATATCAACAATCTTATTATCACTCATACCTGGATATTTGGTCATGATCTCTAGATCCCCATATAACCCATTGTATAAGATTTATAAATATAGACTTCACTAAGGTCATTTCTATAATTGCATATCTAAGCTTGTAAACTTATAAAGATGAAAAATTAAAACTACAATGACAACCTTTTTTTAAATAATCATAAATGATTTCTTAGAAAGTCTAGAAGCATGAAATAAAATATACATTACAACAAAAAATTAAATACACACCAAAGGGAGAGATTGAAGATACTTTAAAGGGAAATATTCTAAACAAACACTTTAAGACAAGGTTTCATAATTTGGAAAACTTTTTAATCAATATTTATAATAGAATATTTGACATACAAGAAATATGAAAAAGTCTTAAAACTGTGATTTTTAGTCTCTTAAATTGCTTAACTAGACACTTACAAATATACTAGACAACTATAGTGTGATTCTTGTACTTAATAAAATATCTAAAAATGGTCAACAACAATTGTATAGTTCTTACCAATATTTTATGTTGTTATGTGGAGCTTAATGAGACTCTGGGTTAGCACACTAGGTGAGGTCAAGGGGCAATGCCCCTTGTAGGATTCTAGGGTCAGCGGGTGTTATTATTTAAGTGGGAGTTAATATTCTATTTATTAGAATATTCTTGCCCTAATTTCATAAGTGACATAAATCTTGTATAAAATGGATTAGGGTTAGGGATTTTAAGATGTATATATGATGAGATACTAGCTTCTTGCAACACTATTGAATCGCAAGGGATTGCAAATTGTAATGAGGTTGTAATTACTGGATAATGATCTAATATTGGACTCATTGTTTCATGGACATAGCCAATGAATTGGATGAACCACATTAAATCTTTGTGTCTTGTGTTCTCTTCTATGTACTTTATTATTTTTTCATACTGGTTATATTCACATGTAATTATTATAAATGTCACTCTAGTCCTAACATTTTCCATTCTCCATTCTCTTAGTTTATCATGTTCAAGTGGGACATATTATGGCAACTATATTTAACTGCTTACTTCACTAGGGATACAAACTATAACATTCAAGAAACAAATCTTTTGTCTTGTGTAGAATGCAACTACCTTTATCCTTGGTCAAGAGTGAAATAGTTTACAACCCCTTAGCCATGTCTAAATTTCTTGAAAATTTTGTGTTTTTTAATATTATAACTTTTTATTGGCTTTTTCGGTTGATTAGTTACTGTTGACTACCAATATTACTCTTAGGTAAATGGACTAAAGAAACCCAAATGAGACCAAAGGGATAAAGGCACAATTGATGATATTAATATTCCAAAGAAATATTTATAGCTTAAGGTTCGATATGTCCTAAAACAAATTTTGATAAAAACTGAAGAGACAAAATCCTTTTCCATAGAACATTCTTCCTCTTACAACATGTATAGGATAACACCCCAAAATTTGAACAAGAATATGGTTTTTGATAGATCACAGTGTCACATACTTGAAGGGAAGGTAATATCACTTTATCAACTGACCTTGAAAGAAAAGGCACTAACCTCAAATGGCTTAAACATCACACACTAAAGCTTCATTCCTAGGCTGAAAGTATTAAATAGTCAAAGTTGACGTATTCTTCCAAGCTTAATTTTTTCCTTAGTGTGTGATGTTTAAGGCTAGCCCACTAACTCACTCTAATGGTTGGGGTAAAAATGACCCTAAAAAAAGGTATTAAGGGAAGAGTGGACGCCATGGATTATGAAAATACCCTTACAAGATGATCATTACTTGTGATGAAGACCACATAGATGCCTAAAATTAGACACACATACTATGCTAGCTAAGAGTGGGAACAAAGAACATTGTGTGTGAGTGCTCCCTAAACCGGGATGATGGTGACATGGGGTGATATAGGGCATGATGATAATAACATAGTTGATGATATCTGAAGTTGTATTAGATTGATCAAGTTGCAGCATCAGAAGATAGTTTTTATTTGTGGGGCTTCAATATTAATTTTTCTTCAACCTCCTATTAGGAAGCATGACCCTAAAGGGGTTCTTCTACTAGGACTAGATTTTGCAATTTGTAAGATAACAAAAATTTAATTAGTAAAGATATCAAAAATAATTTCTATTATTTTTGAATTCAATATAAAATTATATTTCATGTTTCATTATGAAACTATTTTGACTTACAATTGTCTTCAGTTGAGGGATAGCTATATAAGCAAGATCTCTTCCTTGATCAATATTTGATCAAGTTTCTACATTTCTTTTCTCATCCACAAGGAATCAATCAATATGACAACATCACTACCCAACTAACTAGAAATCTAACATTTTTTATAAGCTATTAATCTAACAACTAATTTTAATTGCAATCATTTCAGTTTTTTAACTATAAGATTATCTATGTTAATGGATAGCAACTAGTATTCATTTGGTAACTTGACTATTGCATTACCTCAAGAGCTTGTGCACTTTTCCCATACCTTATGAACAAAGAATTATTATAGTTACAACATTACTATTAGTTATTTTGAATAGTTTGTAAAGTGCACATTTATTTTCCTATAACCACTAAAGAATAAATCATTTCAAGAATTTTACTCTTAGGTTATTTAAAGAGTTTGGAAAGGGGAAACATTTTTTTCCACAACTTGCTAAAAATAATTTATTTTTAGAATTCTAATAAGTATACAAAAAGATGGCCCCATCAAAAACATAGTAGTCTGATCAAAATTTTAAAATTTTACCTTTTTTAAAATTATTTTTTGCTTTCTCAAGTCATTACTATACATTAATTTTGACAAAGTATTGTAACTGTTGTTTTGATTACCAAAACTTTGTATTTTAAAAATATTCAAATTTTATAAATACTATTTATTTATAAATTAGACAAGTTAGGATTTGAACATTAAGTCAAATAATTTTTTTATTGCACATCTTTCATAAGCTCATAATTTTAATTAAAATTAAAATAGGGAGGTAATCTAGCTATTTCTTTTTTTTTACTTTTTGAACTATGTGATCATATCTTTCATTTTAAATCCTTTTCATTCAAGGATTGTTAAGAATTTATTATTCCATTCAATTTTTATTAAGAATTATTATAATAAACAAAAAGTTAACTAGACATATTGTGGAATGAGAAAACATATAACAATATATTGTATTTGGGTAAGTGCACCAAGTTGTGGTGCCAAAAGCGGGGTATAAGTGGACACCTTCTTTTTTTTCCTGAAATTAGCAATTTCTGAACTCCAACAAGAATTTGAAGATAGTTACGCTCAAAATTTTAAGATATGACAAAAATAAAAGTAGTAGTCCTTTGAATCTAGTTTCTAAACTACTAAATTTTTTTCAAAATGGTTTAGTTTTAGGTCCTGAAAAAAGGGGGCCACAAAAAGTGGTATTGTTTATTCAGAAAAAACATAACATAGTACAAAGTGTGGCACCCCTAAAATTTTAACTTTTTTTTTTGAAATGCTTTAATCGCTCAAGTCAAAAGTTACCTAACACTGTGTAGTTTATCCCAAGTTTTTTGTTAATTTTATAATATGTAATTTTTTTAATGAATTTTTTAGTTAGACACATCCCAAAAATGTGAAATATTTGTGTGCTCCCCCTAGAAATGATTGAAAACTAATCTAAAATCAAAACTTCTTTTTTTTAAAGTGTGTAGAATGCAGTCTAGTTTCTAAAAAACTAAGTTGTTGTAAAATTTGATGAACGAGCTAAAATCTACAACCCAGTTAGTACATGTTGGTTTTTGACAAAAAATGGACATACATTCAAAAGAAATTATAGTTCAAAGGCTTGAAATAGTTCAAATAAAAAATAAATTATATGGTTATATAGCTAACACAGAGACCTACAATGTCATGTAACTTGATTTTATTGATGCTCAACCACAAGGAAACTTGAAGGAGAGCACACAAGAAAAATCAATAATTTTTTTGTATGTTTGCAGCAAAACACATCTCTAACCAGTTTAGAGACTCCAAACCTTTGGGTTGGATCCCCAAGGCAAAACCAAGCCTTAGTCTTGGTAGAATGCAAAGCTTTAAATAGTGCGTGCATGCTATAGTGCACACACGCTATTTAAAGCTATTTAATTATTTGATTCTTAATAGCGCGTGCACTCTTTAGTGTGTATGTGCTTTAGTGTCCATGCACTATTAAGACCTAAATAGTGTGTAGAGAGGAAAGGAGAGAGGCAGAGAGAGAGAAAGCAGAGGGGGGCATGGGAGTGTGTGTGTGTGTGTGTGTGTGTGTGTGTGCGCGCATGTGTGCGTGTGTGTGTGTGTGTGTGAGAGAGAGAGAGAGTAGGGGATGGGAGAGAGAGGAAGTGTGAGAGAGAGTAAGGGGTGGCAGAGAGAGAATAGGGGATGGAAGAGGGAGGGGGAGAGAGAGAGAGAGAGAGTAAGGGATGGGAGAGAGTAGAGAGGGAAAAAGAGAGAGAGTGAGAGGTGGGAGAGGGAGTGGGAGAGAGAGGGGTGGATGGGAGTGTGTGAGAGAGAGAGTAGGGGATGGGAGAGGAGGGAGAGAGGGGGGATGGGAGTGTGTGTGTGTGTGTGCATGTAAAAGAGAGAGAGTAGGGGATGGGGGAGAGAGTGTGAGAGAGAAAGAGTAGGTGGTGGGAGAGGGAGTCGGAGATGGAGAGAGAGAGGGGGGAGATGGGAGTGTGTGTAAGAGAGAGAGTAGGGATGTGAGAGGAGTGTGAGAGTGAGAGAGAGTAAGGGGTGGCAAAGAGAGATTATGAGATGGGAGAGAGAGATTGAGAGTAGGGGATGGAGAGAGAGAGAGAGAGAGAGAGAGAGTAGGCAGTGAGAGTGGGAGAGGAAGGGAGAGAGAGAGAGAGCGTGAGATGGGAGTGTGTGTGAGTTGTGAAAGATAGAGTAGGGGATGGGAGAGGAGAGAGGGAGAGAGAGTATTCTGAGAGAGAGAGAGAGAGTAGGGATGGGAGAGAGAGTAGGCAGTGGGAGAGGGAGTGGGAGAGGGAGAGAGAGAAGGGGGGGATGGGAGTGTGTGTAAGAGAGAGTAGGGCATGGGAGAGAGTGTGAGAGTGTGAGAGAGAGTAGGGGTGGTAGAGAGAGAGTAGGGGATGGGAGAGAGGGAGAGAGAGAGAGTGAGTGAGAGAGAGAGTAGGCAGTGGGAGAGGGAGTGAGAGAGAGAGAGAGGGGATGGGAGTGTGTGTGAGAAATCTAGAGAGTAGGAGATGGGAGAGGAGAGAGAGAGAGAGAGTGGGGGATGGGAGTGTGTGTGTGTGTGTGTCAAAGAGAGAGAGTAGGGGATGGGAGAGGAGAGAGAGTAGCCTGAGTAAGAGAGAGAGTAGGGGATGGGAGAGAGAGTGTGTGAGAGAGTAGGTGGTAGGAGAGGGAGTGGGAGTGGGAGAGAGAGGGGGGGGATGGGAGAGTGTGTGTGTGTGAGAGAGAGAGAGAGAGAGTAGGGGGTCGGCAGAGAGAGTACAAGATGGGAGAGAGAGTGAGAGGGAGGGGGAGAGAGAGAGAGAGAGAGAGAGAGAGAGAGAGAGAGAGAAGGAGGAGGAGGAGGAGGAGTATGGGAGTGTGCGAGAGAGAGAGAGAATAGGGGATGGGAGAGGAGAGCGAGAGAGAGAGAGAGGGTGGGATGGAAGTGTGTGTGTGAAAGAGATAGAGTAGGGGATGGGAGAGGGGAGAGAGAGAGAGAGTAGAGGATGGGAGAGAGAGAGAGTAGGTGGGGGAGAGGGGGAGAGAGAGGGGGGATGGGAGTGTATGTAAGAGAGAGTAGGGCATGGAGAGAGTGTGAGAGAGTGAGAGAGTGTGGGGGATGGGAGGGAGGGAGGGAGAGAGAGAGAGAGAGAGAGAGAGAGAGAGAGAGAGAGAGAGAGAGAGAGAGAGAGAGTAGGGGATGGGAGAGAGAGAGAGTAGAGAGGGAGAGAGAGAGAGAGAGAGAGAGAGAGAGAGAGAGAGTAGGTGGTGGGAGAGGGAGTGGGAGAGGGAGAGAGAGAGGGAGATGGAGTGTGTGTGTGTGAGATCTAGAGAGTAGGGGATGGGAGAGGAGAGAGAGGGGGGATGGAAAAGTGTGTGTGTGTGTGTGTGTGAAAGAGAGAGAGTAGGGGATGGGAGAGGGGAGAGAGAGAGAGTAGCCTTAGAGAGAGAGAGAGTAGGGGATGGGAGAGAGAGTGTGAGAGAGAGAGTACATGGTAGGAGAGGGAGTGGGAGTGGGAGAGAGAGAGAGGGGGATGGGAGTGTGTGTAAGAGAGAGAGTAGGGGGTGGCAGAGAGAGTACAGGATGGGAGAGAGAGTGAGAGTAGGGGATGGGAGAGAGTGTGAGAGAGAGAGTAGGGGGTGGTAGAGAGTATAGGATGGGAGAGAGAGTGTGAGAGTAGGGGATGGGAGAGAGAGAGAGAGAGAGAGAGAGAGAGAGAGAGAGAGAGAGAGAGAGAGAGAGAGAAGGAGGAGGATGAGAGTGTGTGTGAGTGAGAGAGAGGGGAGAATGGGAGTGTCTGTGTGTGTGAAAGAGAGAGAGTAGGGGATGGAGAGGGGAGAGAGAGAGAGAGTAGGGGGATGGAGAGAGAGAGTAGGCAGTGGGAGAGGGAGAGGGAGAGGAGAGAGAGAGGGGGGGATGGGAGTGTGTGTAAGAGAGAGAGAGAGAGAGAGAGTAGGGGATGGGAGAGAGTGTGAGAGTGTGAGAGAGTAGGGGGTGGCATAGAGAGAGTACAAGATGGGAGAGAGTGAGAGAGAGAGAGAGAGTGAGAGAGAGAGTAGGTGGTGGGAGAGGGAGTGGGAGAGGGAGAGTGTTGTGAGAGAGTAGGGGATGGGAGAGGAGAGAGAGAGAGGGGGAGATGGGTGTGTGTGTGTGTGTGTGAAAGAGAGAGAGAGTAGGGGAAGGGAGAGAAAGAGTAGGTGGTGGGAGAGGGAGTGGAAGAGGGGGATGGAGAGAGTGTGAGAGAGAGTAGGGGTGGCAGAGAGAGAGAGAGTAGGGGATGGGGGAGAGAGAGAGTAGAGAGGGAGAGGGAGTGAGAGAGAGACATTATGTAGTGGGAGAGGGAGAGAGTAGGGGGGGATGGGAGTGTGTGTGAGAGATCTAGAGAGTATGGGATGGCAAAGGAGAGAGAGAGAGGGGGGATGGAGAGGTGTGTGTGTGTTGTGTGTGTGTGTGTGTGAAAAATAGAGAGTAGGGGATGGGAGAGGGGAGAGAGAGAGAGATAAGGGATGGAAGGGAGAGAGTGTGTGAGAGAGAGAGTAGGTGGTGGGAGAGGAGTGGGAGAGGGAGAGAGAGAGAGAGAGGGTGATGGGAGTGTGTAAGAGAGAGAGTAGGGGGTGGCATAGAGTACAGGATGGGAGAGTGATGAGTGAGAGTAGGGGATGGGAGAGAGAGAGAGAGAGTAGGTAGTGCGAGAGGGAGAGGGAAGTGGGAGAGGGAGAGAGAGAGGAGGAGGATGAGAGTGTGTGAGTGAGAGAGAGTAGGGGATGGGAGAGGAGAGAGAGAGAGAGTAAGTGGTGGGAGAGGGAGTGGGAGAGGGAGAGAGAGGGGGATGGGAGTGTGTGTGTGTGAGAGAGAGAGAGAGTAGAGGATGAGAGAGAGTGTGAGAGAGAGTAGGGGGTGGTAGAGAGAGAGTACGAGATGGGAGAGAAAGAGTGAGAGTAGGGGATAGAGGGAGGGAGAAGAGAGAGAGAGAGTGGAGATGGAGAGAGTGAGAGTGAGTGAGAGAGAGAGAGATAGTAGGGTATGGGGGCGGAGAGAGAGAGAGAGAGAGAGAGAGAGAGATTAGGTAGTGGGGAGAGGGAGAGTGAGTGAGAGAGTAGGCAGTGAGAGAGGGAAGTGGGAGAGGGAGAGTGAGAGAGCGATTGTAGGGGATGGGTGAGAGAGAGTAGGTGGTGGGAGGAGGGAGAGGGAGAGTGAGAGCGAGGAGAGAGAGGGGGGGATGGAAGTGTGTGTTATGAGAGAGAGAGTAGGGGTTGGGAGAATTGAGAGAGAAAGAGAGTAGGGGATGGGGAGAGGGTGGGAGAGAGTGTCAAAAGTGGGAGAGGGAGAGCAAGAGGAGAGAGAGAGAGTAGGGGAATGGAGAGAGAGTGAGAGAGAGATTAGGCAGTGGGAGAGGGAGAGGGAGAGGGAGAGGGAGTGGGAGAGGGAGAGTAGAGAGAGAGAGAGAGAGAGTGAGAGAGAGAGAGAGAGTGAGAGAGAGAGAGAGAGAATAGGGGATGCGAGAGAGAGTAGGCGATGGGAGAGGGAGTGGGGAGAAGGAGATAGATAGAGAGACAGAGAGAGAGAGTAGCATTGGAAGAGGGATTGGGAGAGGGAGAGAAGAGAGAGAGAGAGGGGATGGAGTGTGTGTAAGAGAGAGAGTAGGGGATGGGAGAGAGATAGAGTAGGTGGTGGGAGAGGGAGTGGGAGAGGGAGAGAGAGAGAGAGGGGGATGGGATGTGTGTTTTTGAGAGAGAGAGTAGGGGATGGAGAGGAGAGAGAGTAGGGGATCGGAGAGGAGAGAGAGTAGGGATGGGAGAGAGAGAGTAGGCAGTGGGAGAGGGAGTGGGAGAGGGAGAGCGAGGGAGAGAGTAGGGGGATGGGAGAGAGAGTAGGCAATGGGAGTGGGAGTGGGAGAGGGAGATTGATAGAGAGAGAGTAGTGGTGGGAGAGGGAGAGTGAGAGAGAGAGGGGGGATGGGAGTGTGTGTAAGAGAGAGAGTAGGTGATGAGAGAGAGAGCGAGAGAGAGTAGGGGATGGGAGAGAGAGTGAGAGAGAGTAGGCGATGAGAGATGGAGTGGGAGAGGGAGATAGATAGAGAGAGTAGTCAAGAGAGAGAGAGTAAGGGATGGGAGAGGAGAGAGAGTGAGAGAGAGTAGGGGATGGGAGAGGAGAGAGGGTGAGAGAGATTAGGGATGGGAGAGAGAGAGAGAGAGAGAGTAGGCGATGGGAGAGGGAGATAGTGAGAGAGAGAGAGAGTAGGGGATGGGAGAGGAGAGTGAGTGAGAGAGTAGGGGATGGGAGAGAGATAGTAGGTAGTGGGAGAGGGAGTAGGAGAAGGAAATAGAGAGAGAGAGAGAGAGAGAGAGAGAGAGAGAGAGAGAGAGAGAGAGAGTAGGGGATAGCAGAGGAGAGAGAGCAAGAGAGAGTAGGGGATGAGAGAGGAGAGAGAGAGTGAGAGAGAGTAGGGAGAGAGAGTAGGGGATGGGGGATGGTGGGATAGGGAGAGATTATTTTTCACATTGTGCATATGCGATTTATAGTGTGTATGCACTATATGAAAACACCAAAAAATGGTCATAACGCAAGTTTGGGTCCCTACTAATCCATATTCTGCTTTTTGTATGTTGTGTATTTTGTTGTTCTGACAGAAAACATGGGTTTCAATCTATTGAAAGTTAGCAAACACTATTTGAAGGCTTTTTGAACATTCTTTCACTCTATTTGAAGCTAGCAAACACCAAATTCAATCATTAGATATGTTATTTGAAGGATTTTTGAATATTCTTTCTATAAAAAGGTTAGTGCAATCCTTTTTAAATATTCTTTGTTGTTATATAGAGACAAATTTGATTATAATTTGACATGTTGTTTAATATATAGTGAATTCGTTGAAATTTGTATGCTTGAATGAATTGTTATTTGGAAATGGTTAGAAATTTGACAAGTTGTTTAATATATATTAAGTATTCATTGAAATAATTGTAATTTTTATATGTATTTGAATGATTTGTAATTTATAAATTGTAAGTAATTCAGATGTTTGAATAATTTGACATATAGAAATAATCATCATGCCAAGGAAGAAACCAAAAAATTGAACAACAAAAGAGAGGGCGAGAGATTTGGCAATTAAAAGAGATAAAATGAAACTACTATGTTAACAAAAAAAATTGCAAAGCAATAATGAAGAATTGACTTTTGAAGAGGAACAAGAACCATCGATACAAAGAAACAGAGGAAGAATTGGAAAGACAAAGAGAAAGAATGAGATTGTTATGCTCAAGAAGAAAATTGAATTGTGAAGCTACACCATCTTCCAATGTTGGAGTCATATCATCATCTCATGTTGAAGAGATGTTAATTTGTAGATCTGATGATGTACACACTCTATCATGTCATGTTGAAGGCACAACATCAACATATCAAGTAGGTGATATTCCATCTTTTGCATCTTTTTGCCATGGCACATCATCTTTGGTTCAAGGTACGCAAAGAACTCAACCTTATGTTGATGTTTAGAATGTTCAGGGAATGAAAGAGATTATAAAACCTTCTAGAATTTTTTTAGAAGACCAAAATATTTGATTGATATTGATACTAACATTTGGAAATCAATGTTTGACAAGATTAGCAAATGTACTTGTCAAAGAAAAGTTAATCATATGTGAAGATTATTCTTTGAAGAATTAAATATTATAGGTCAATGCCAATTATTTTTTGAAATGATGAGGAATTTGAAATTTAGGCCTATCATGAAGATTCTTGGGCTAAGAACAATGGACAATTCAAATGAAAAAAGCATTGTAAAGAATCTAATGAGTGCTTATGACAAAGTGGGTTCTAAATTATGAACCAAAGATAATAATATCACAAGAAAAGTAATTACATTGACAATAGTAAGTACCCAAATTAAGAAAGCTCAACTCATGAGAAAGACAAGAAAAACATTGAAAATTGGTAGAGGTACTCTAAGGAGAGCCATGCTAAGGCGTGAGAGATTGGAAGATCTAACAAAAAATGAGTTATGAACATTTAGCAGTAGACTATCACGAAAGGATAAAGAAATTAGTGAAGCTTTGAAATCATTAATTGAAAGTTTTTGAAAAAATAACACACATGTTTCCCCTAATCAAAGAGATGTTGTAAGAAGGAGGATTGGTAGCCAAAATTGCAACCCACATGCGAAACATTTTTTGGACTCAACTCAGACACAATTTTTTGCAAAATTTATTGGTATGTATCCTCAAATTCAAATAAGTCAAAGATTTTTTGAGATGGGTAAACCTTTTTATGTGAAGATAAATCACACACACACAACTTGTTGTTGTAGGATACATATTGAATTGTCTAACCATTTTGATTTTTTTAGGAATATATGTGTGTTTTTGCATTCTAAGTTTGTTTTGTAGGATCACGACATGAATGAGCCACCTAGATCTTCAAGGGAATTCATATCCAACATTTTATGTGAAATAGGGGATGGCCAACAATTTTACAAGACTTCATGCTTGGATGGTACATGCTTATTTTTTGGTTCTTTGCAACTTTTATCAACTTGTGAACATATGGATAGTACACATGCAATTGGAAATGAAATAGTAGATTACAAAAAATATAAGACAATGACATATGCTCTAAAAGATGGGAAATATGGTAAAAGATGTGATTTAGTCATTGAAAAGATTCTAGTGTATGAGTTCATGAAGATTTTTCATGAAAAGATTATCTATGAGTATGCAAGGCATACACATAGAGCTTGATGGCTGGATTTGCAATTCAAGTTGTGCAAGGATATGTTTCCACTGGATACTATTGTTTTGGTTGTAGACTTCATAGAGAACTACACACTACAACCACAAAATGAGGTGCAAGAAAAATAGTATACTTCTCAACAGGTTTCCATATTTGTTCACATAACATTCATGCATTCACCTACAAGAACAGAGGATGACAAGAAGATTTTGAGGGAGTACTATTTTTACATCAGTAATGATCGATCAAATTCTACGAAGTTTGTACATGGTTGTTTTCAACTATTTTATGGAGATTTGGCTAACAGGGGCATACCATATTGTTAGCACATTATTTGGTCAAACAATTGCACATCTCAATTCAAAAATGCATGAATGTTCTATTGGTTGAGCAGGATGCACAAGTTGTCTATAATTCAATATATGTGGAATTTCATAGAGGTTAGTCATGAAAAAGGAGAGCACGATGGTGCAGGTGCATGCATCGAAAGAGCCTTAGCTTGTGAAGAACTAAAGTACAAAGATGGAGCAATATTGATAGATACAAAATCCATTGTCCAGTGGTGTAATGCTATAATAGGTCTAGGTAAGGAAGGTGAATCTATGGTTCATAGATTTTTTTGGTTGATAGATAATACTAACATTGCACCATATGAGGATTGTTGCACACTAATAGGATCAAGTGAGTTGCACTCTTTTAGAAGCTCTGATGCAAGTTCATGGAGTATCCACACATGAAAAATGACATGCTATTGTCCATCATGTGCAGAGAAAAATTGGGATGACTATGAGTCGACTGAATAGGTGGATAAATGGGATATATGGATTTTGGACCCAATTGACACCTATCGTTCCCCACAAGCACTGGAAATGGTAGAGATGGATTCATCCATTGACTTTGACTACTTGTCTGATCTTTGTAATTTCAATATATAATTTTATAACTTTTACATAAGTATTTTCTAAATTAATGACCGCATTTTGTACATTTATCACTGCAAGCCATGTTTTTGTTGTTATTGCACCTAAAGACAATGAAGAAGGGATAGATTATTATTTGTGTTTTTGTGTCCAAGCCAAACAAAAATTGGATCACTCAGTTATATATGGTGAAGGTTTAGAGTACCATATCAGTGTGATAGTTGTAATTGACACATGGCTTAGATGATATTCTATGAAGAACCCTAACTTGTGGTTACTCGAGGATTGGCAAATAAATAGGAAGATTCTGCATTATTCGAACCTTGTTGTCACATAAAATTTCCACTTGATCAAATATGGTGAAAAATCACATAATAAGACTCTTTGGAAAGTTTGTGAGTTAGACCACAAGGAAATACTTGAGATATTAAAATGTAGAGAAGATCTGGTTGGTTCATTAGATTGAGAGAGAGAGAGAGAGAGAGAGAGAGAGAGAGAGAGAGAGAGAGAGAGAGAGAGAGAGAGAGAGAGAGAGTTGTTCAGGGACACCTTGAATCATATGGCCCTCACCTTTTCATTTTTGTTTTGTTATGCTCCAAGTGAGCCTTGTAAGTAGAATAAGGGTCATTGGACCTGGGTGTGGTAGTTAGGGTATTGGATGTCATTTAATGTCCTTAGAAGAGTCACTATTTTGGCCTAAAAATTAAGGCATAAATTACCATAGGGAAATGAGTAACCTAAGGGATGAGTCATTAGCTTAGGGAAGAGTCCCGAGCATGGAATGTCTAAGGGATAGCCTAAATAACAAGTTAGAAGTGTTAAGAAGAGCAAGAAAGAAAATCCAAAAGTTGTTATATTACAATTTTGAATTTTTTTCAAAATGTTAATTTTGCAAGATATTGTGGATTTTCCTTTTAAAACTTGAAGGAGGCTGATGCAAACCATAAGGATGAAGGGGAAACACCTAGGAGGAGATATAAAGACTTTCCAAACCTTAAAATTAGAGAAGTTAATATCATTATGTATGGTCAGCATGCTATAGCATGATATTTGAAGGTGAAATTACTGAGTTTCTAAGTTTTAAGGCATTTTTGACATTGTTTTTGTAGACTATACTAGTTTCCATAGTAAATTGGGTTGTTTAGAACAATTTTGTTTTAGTAAGTTTGGTTTGATTTTCTTTTCATAGTTTCTCAAAAAGTTGCTTGACAACTTTTGAGCAACTTCTTAAAAAGTTTTTAGACTTTCAAAAACTCTTCCACAAAGGGATAGTTGGTTCAAACTAACCTTATAACTATTGGGGACAACCTATATTAGCCCTTACAGGAGGTGACAGGTATGATGTACTTATTTTGGCAAGAAATAAATAAAATAACCTATTTTTCTTGTAAAATTTCATGTTTCAAAGAAATTTACAAACTGGTACAAACATTGGGACATGTGCCAATGACCCCAAGAGTTAGAGGGGTGAGTTACCTTTCATTTTCACTTGGTTTCATGTTTTGATCCTTTGTAGTTTGTAAGTTATTCAAGTTTTACTAAAGGTTCCTAGAAATCAGCATTAAACCAAAGGTTTTACCTAGAGCCTTGTTTGGCACTTTCCACCATGGGAATTTGATGTCCCTTAGTGGAATGAAAAATCTATTAGTGTACTTCATGATTTTGTAGGTTTTACAGATGGCCAAGGAAGGAAGGAATTTTTCCACCATACCCCAGGTGTATGGCTCCATACATGCACCATTCAACATTTCACCACAATCACTATAACTTTTTCTCTAGAGTGGGCCAAGTTTTATAACTTTGGATTTGGACTTGTTTCACATGCCCCTAGATGTTCCAGTAATTTTTTTTCAGATTGGCACGTGTGAAAGGGTACCTATAGTGTAACTGTAGCCTAATTAGGCCTATCAACACTTTCCAAATGTTGTTACAGCAGTGGCTTCTAGTCTCTTTCAGTTTGTGAGGTTTACATATGTTTTATATGTCCTAAAAGGATGTTTCAATCTCACCTTAAACTGTCTTCATGTGGGGTTTTTCCATATTATGTTCAATTTATAGTTTTAAGGTTACTAGCCTTTTCAATGGCAAACTATTGTAACTGTATATTAGTGTTGTTTGGACACAACATAATCACTTTATCTACTGTATAAATACCTTGGTAGGTCTAAGGTTTGTTTTTATTCCATTCCATGGTCATTTTTCTCTTTTCATTCATGTTTGGGGGTATGTTCCCTTATTAGGCTTTTGGAGAATCCTTATGTTTTGGTGCTTTTGAACTTAGGTAAACCTAGTGATTAGATTCCCTACCTTGTTTGGGTTGTGATAACCTATGATAAGTTCATCATTGATGCATGTGATAAGTGTCCTAGCACTAAACCCTCTTTTTGGTAAATTTGAAGGATTCCAACCTTGTCTAATTGCCTGGTGGCTTGCCTTTTAGAAGCTTCCACTGTGCACTACTGCATCACAACCTATCCTAAGTGAACTATCTAGGGTCCTTACGTGCCTTCTTTGATGAGTCTAGAATGGGTGCTCCTGCACTAGTCAACTACTTGACTAGGACATGTTTGGGAACTAACAATCTCCATTTAAACTCAAGTCTCCATTTAAAGGTGGCAATGAGCTTTTTGTTGTTCTGTTAATATCATTAATATATTTTGATGAGAACCTTGAGGGATCATGCCCAGCTTGAGTATCCTGGCTTCCTAAGTCTTGCAAATGCAAGGCCATTGATGAATAGGAATTTCTAATTGAAACATCTATGGTGTTGGAATGAAGTGCGTGACCAGATTCTTTGCCTACTAATGAGTCAATTTGAGGCTTCACTTCACATTGCTCTGTGGACAATTCTATAGCACTTGTTACTTCTCTATCTAAAATTTTTGTGTTTGTGTACATGTGCACTCTTTCTTAGTATTTTTAGGTTTTGTCTCTTCATCCTAAGTAATTGGCATACCCTAGATGGCACTAAGATAACCATTTTCTTCTGAAATGTCCTTTACTCTTAGATTAATCTCTCTATTAAGCAGGTTTTCTATATCTTGCTTTGTATATTTAATAGATGTAGCTATAATTCCTCTGTATATTAAGATTTTCTTTGTAGGAATCTTAACTAGGGTCCTAGAATAGTCCTAGATGGACCCATTTGACCTAAATATGTAAAGAGAAAAAATTGCTCAAAAGTTGCAATGTTGCTCAAAAAGTTGCTTGAGCAACTTTTACAATTTTTGCAAAAAAGTTGCAAATGGAAGTTTGGAAAGTTGTAACTATCCATGCTCAGGTATATGAGCATAGGAAACAATTTTTTGAAGGTTAGAAGGTTTCCAGTCAGATTTCCATTTTTAAGAAACTTTTGCAAATTTGCACAAAAAGTACAACTTTTGCAAAGTTCACTAGATTTCACTTCTAGGACTTGGAAAAGGTTCCAAACTATTAAAAAACAACTAAAAACACCTAATCCTAGACTATCTTAACCAAAAAATCAAAAAGAACCAATTTTGCCTAATTAGCAATTTTTTCTCGTATCTTGCACAAAGTGGCCTTGGCATACATATCTTGCTCATATCTCTCTCACCATTCATCATGGGATCAAACTACCTATTCTATTTGCTTCGAGTGGCTAGGTGAACCCTAGCCCCAAGTTAGTCCCATCCTGTTGAGTGCTCGAACATTCTTGAGCATGCCAAACTGAAACATCCCTAAGAGTCACTAAATATCATAGGGAAACGATCTTTGATGGTGCATATCTTGGAGCTCGTTTGAGGTATGGATGCAATTCAGGGTGCTATAGGACCATGTTATAGAGACCTCCAATAACCTCTCTCTCTCTCTTTGGAGATCTTACTCCATTTTGATTTTGCAATGCCATCTCGGGTGATGCTAAAACTTGTAGTGTTGGCCAATACAAAGTTACCAATTGCCAAATCTCCCTCACTGTTTGTCATGGGATTGAACTATCTTTTCTGTTAGCTCTGGGTAGATAGGTAAACCCTAGCCCAAAGCTCGTCTTATCTCTTTGAGTGCTCAAACATTCTTAGGCACGCCAAACTGAAATGTCCCTAAGATTTACTAAATGCCATAAGGTAGTGATCTTTGACAGGGCATATCTTGGAGCTTGTACAAGGTATAGATGAGAATTTTGGTGCTATAGGACCACGTTGCGGAGACCTACAATAACCTTTCTCACTTTTTGGAGATATTACTCCATTTTTATTTTGCGACGCCATCTTGAGTGATGCTGAAACTTGTAGTGTTGGCTAGGACAAAGTTGTTAACTGCCAAATCTCCCTCACCATTCATCGTAGGATCAAACTGTTTATTCTGTTAGCTCCAAGTGGATAGGAAAACCCTAGTCCCAAGATTTTCCCATCTTTTTGAGTGCTCGAATGTTCTTGGGCATGTCAAACCAAAACGTCCTTAAGAGTCACTAAATGACATAGGGTAGTGATCTTTGACAGGGCATATCTTGGAGCTTGTGCGAGGTATGGATGTGATTCTAGGTGCTATAGGACCATGTTGTTGAGACCTATAATAACCTATCTTTCTTTTTGGATATCTTACTCTATTTTGATTTTACAATGCCATCTCGTGTGATGCTGAAACTTGTAATGTTGGCCAATACAAAGTTTCCAACTGCCAAATCTCCCTCATTGTTCATTGTGGGATCAAACTATCTATTTTGTTAGCTTTAGGTGGCTAGGTAAACCCTAGCCTCAAGCTCATCCCATCCCTTTGATTTCTCGAATATTCTTGGACATGTCAAACCGAAACGTCCCTATGAGTCACTAAATGCCATAGGGTAGCAATCTTTGACAGGGCATATCTTGGAGCTTGTGCGAGGTATGGATGTGATTCCAAGTGTTATAGGACCATGTTGCAAAGACCTAAAATAATCTCTCTCTCTCTTTTTGGAGATCTTACTCCATTTTGATTTTATGACGCCATCTCAAGTGATGTTGAAACTTGTAGTGTTGGCTAGTACAAAGTTGCCAACTTCCAAATCTCCCTCGCCATTCATCGTGAGATTGAACTGTCTATTCTGTTAGCTCTAGATGGTTGGGTAAACTCTAGCCCCAAGCTTGTCTCATCCTATTGAATGCTCAAACATTCTTAGACATGTCGAACCAAAACGTCCCTAAGAGTCACTAAATGAAATAGGGCAATGATGTTTGATGAGGCATATGTCAGAGCTCATGCAAGGTATGTATGTGATTCTGGGTGCTATAAGACTATGTTGTGGAGACCTACAATAAATTCTCTCACTTTTTGGAGATCTTACTCCATTTTGATTTTACGACACCATCTCGGGTGATGCTAAAACTTGTAATGTTGGCCAATACAAAGTTGCCAACTTTCGAATCTCCCTCACCATATGTCATGGGATCGAACTACCTATTCTATTAGCTCTAGGTGGCTGGGTAAACCCTAGTCCCAAGCTCATCCCATCCCTTTGAGCACTTGAACATTCTTGGGCATGCCAAACCAAAATGTCCCTAAGAGTCACTAAATGCCATAGGGCAACGATCTTTGACAGGGCATATCTCAAAGCTTGTGTAAGGTATGTATGTGATTCTATATGCTATAGGACCATGTTGTGGAGACCTAAAATAACCTCTCTTTCTTTTTGGAGATCTTACTCCATTTTGATTTTGCGATGCCATCTTGAGTGATGTTGAAACTTGTAGTGTTGGCTAGTATAAAGTTGTCAACTGCCAAATCTCCCTCATTGTTAATTGTGGGATCAAATTGTTTATTTTGTTAGCTTCGGGTGGTTAGGTAAACCATATCCCCAAGCTCATCCCATCCCTTTCAGTGCTCAAACATTATCAGGCATGCCAAACCAAAATGTCCCTAAGAGTCACTAAATGTCATAGGGCAGTGATCTTTGATGGGGCATATCTCGAAGCTTGTGTGAGGTATGGATACAATTCCAAGTGCTATAGGACTACATTGTGGAGACCTACAACAATCTCTCTTTCTTTTTGGAGATCTTACTCCATTTTGATTTTGTGATACCATCTCGGGTGATGCTAAAACTTGTAGTGTTGGCTAGTACAAAGTTGCCAACTGCCAAATCTCCCTCATTGTTCATCGTGGGATCAAACTATCTATTCTATTAGCTCTGGTTGACTGGGTAAACCCTAGCCCCAAGCTTATCCTATGCCTTTGAGTACTCAAACGTTATCGGGCATGCTGAACCAAAACATCCCTAAGAGTCACTAAATGTCATAGGGAAGCAATCTTTGATGAGGCATATCTCAAAGCTCGTGCAAGGTATGGATGTGACTTTGAGTGCTATAGGACTGTGTTATGAAGACCTACAATAACCTCTCTCTATTTTTGGAGATCTTACTCCATTTTAATTTTGCAATGCCATCTCAGGTGATGCTAAAACTTATAATGTTGGCTAGCGCAAAGCTGTCAACTGCCAAATATCCTTCACTGTTCGTTGTGGGATCAAACTGTCTATTCTGTTAGCTTTAGGTGGCTAGGTAAACACTAGCCCCAAACTCATCTCATCCTATTGAGCACTCAAAATGTTCTCAAGTATGCCAAACTAAAATGTCCCTAAGAGTCACTAAATGCCATATGGCAGTAATCCTTGACGAGGCATATCTCAGAGCTCATGTGAGGTATATATGCAATTCTAGGTGCTATAGGACCATGTTGCAGAGACCTAAAATGACCTCTCTTACTTTTTGGATATCTTACTTTGTTTTAATTTTGTGATGTCATCTCAGGTGATACTAAAACTTGTAGTGTTGGCTAGTACAAAATTGCCAACTGCCAAATCTCCCTCACCATTCATCGTGGGACCAAACTTTCTATTCTATTAGCTTCGAGTGGCTAGGTAAACCCTATCCCCAAGCTCATCTTGTCCCATTAAGTGCTCAAACATTCTCGAGGATGCTGAACCAAAACATCCCTAAGAGTCACTAAATGCCATAGGGAAATGATCTTTGACAGGGCATATCTTAGAGCTCATGCGAGGTATGGATGTAATTCTAGGTGCTATAGGACCATGTTGTAGAGACCTACAATAAATTCTCTCACTTTTTGGAGATCTTATTCCATTTTGATTTTGCGATGCCATCTCAGGTGATGTTGAAACTTGTAGTGTTTGCCAATACAAAGTTGCTAACTGCCAAATATCCCTCACTGTTTGTCATGGGATTGAATTACCTATTCTGTTATCTCTAGGTGGTTGAGTAAACCATATCCCAAAACTTTTCCCATCCTATTGAGTGCTCAAACATTCTTGGTCATGCCAAACTGAAATGTCCCTAAGAGTCACTAAATGCCATAGGGTAGTGATCTTTGACGAGGCATATCTTGGAGGTTGTGCTAGGTATGGATGTGATTCTAGGTGTTATAGGACCATGTTGTAGAGACCTACAATAACCTCTCTCTCTTTTTGGAGATCTTATTCCATTTTGATTTTGCGATGCCATCTTGGGTGATGCTAAAACTTGTAGTGTTGGCTAGTACAAAGTTTCCAACTGCCAAATCTCTCCCACCTTTCATCGTGGGATCAAATTGTCTCTTTTGTTAGCTCTAAGTGGCTAGGTAAACACTAGCCCCAAGCTCATCCTATCTTGTTGAGCATTCAAATGTTCTTGGGCACGTCGAACCGAGACATCCCTTAGAGTCACTAAATGTCGTAGGGAAATGATCTTTGATGGGGCATATGTCAAATCTCGTGTGAGGTATGGATGTGATTCTAGGTGCTATAGAACTATGTTGTGAAGACCTACAATAACCTCTCTCAATTTTTGGAGATCTTACTCCATTTTGATTTTGTGATGCCATCTTGGGTGATGGTGAAACTTGTAGTGTTGGCCAATGCAAAGTTGTCAACTGCCAAATCTCTCTCACCTTTCATCATGAGATTAAACTATTTGTTCTATTAGTTTCAAATATTTGGGTAAATAGTAGCCCCAAGATCCTCTCATCCTATTGAGCACTCAGACATTCTTGAACATGCCAAACTGAATCGTCCCTAAGAGTCACTA
Organism: Cupressus sempervirens; assembly: GCA_028749045.1. Classification (NCBI taxonomy): domain Eukaryota; kingdom Viridiplantae; phylum Streptophyta; class Pinopsida; order Cupressales; family Cupressaceae; genus Cupressus; species Cupressus sempervirens. The sequence goes on from CM053790.1 coordinate 152,278,033, forward strand.
AATGCCATAGGGCAGTGATCTTTGACTGTGGCAATTGGATATGTCATCTCATCCAATGATGGAGACTCATGACAGAAGGTAACAGGGTGATCATACACCTCATTTTGAACATGTTATTTTTTTTATGGTAATAAGGTAATCCTTGTTTGTAAGGTCAAGAAACTTGAGCTCACCTATAAACCCAAGTTGCCTTAGTCCTAACATTTTTTTTTTTGTTTTTTTTATTAATAAGTTGACTCAATAAGTGTTTTGAGAGTCATTACACCTTATATAGGTCCTATGTGTTACCAAAAACTACTTGGTTAAGTTCTAGGAAGAGTTAGTGCAAAAATTGCATTTTGCAATAAAAGTTGCTGACAACTTTTTGGCAATTTTAGCAATTTTTGGAAAAGCTTGAAATTAACCTTGTAACTAATCAAACTAACTGGTAATCAGTTGGAATGGATGTCAAATGATGAAAATATCCTCTATGAATTTAGAGGAGGCATAAGGTGTTGATGATTATTAATTTTTTTTGTATATGGCAAGGAATCACTGTTGATGTTAAACTTGTATATTGGATCATTAAGTTATTGTCAAATATCATTACTTCTTGTTTGGAATAGAAAACTCGTACTTTTTTAGAATGAAAAACCACTTTAGCTGCATGTTATCACTAAATGGAGTTAGTGGAAGGCGTTAAGGATCTTCTTGGTTGTCTTAATAGCCATTTCATGGGTTTGAAACATAATCACTTCCCTTTGTGAAGAGTTGTTTGAAAATCAACAAATTACATGTTGTTGCAAAGAAAATACAGTCATAGGATGTTGAAGAATCTCTTGGAAGGATGGAATAGATGATAGACTATATTTTTTGAGATAGTTATTAGGTGTTCCTTGAAGTGTCTAAGATGTTAGTTTGAAGCAAGAAGTTGATAATGATCCATTTCTCAAATTTGCTCATTTTTCCCTTATTGCGTCCCAAGTCTTGAATAGAGAAAGTGATCAAGTAGTTTTGTGAGGTTGGGTAGAAGTTTATTCACTATTGTAACCAATTTCAAAAGACTAGTCTTTTAAGACACTTATGAAGGTGGGAAAGGTAGTTTTCCATAAAAGTGCTCTTTTTGGGAATCCACTAGCTTTTGGTGTGAGCACTTTGCATCATTTTGGATGCAATTTACATTAAAATGAAATATATGAAATGTACTTAAAATGTAAAAAAGAAAAACAAGATATATATTATGATAACCAATAATGTCATACATGAACAAATATATAATATATTATGATAACTAATGATGTCATACATGAACGAACATATAATATATTATGATAACCAATAATGTCATACATGAACAAACATATAATATATTATGATAACCAATAATGTCATACATTAACAAACATATAATATATTATGATAACCAATAATGTCATACATGAACAAACATATCATATATTAATATCATATATTAACTAATAATGTCATAAGTCTAATAATGTCATATATCAAATATATGTCATAGATCAAATATAAAATGTCATATATACATCAAATATATATCGAATATGTCCACTGACATAAAATCCAACATATATGTCCACTAATGCCTATACATGTGTGTCTATCAACTATATCTTCTCCTTCCCACAAGGGGAAGGAAACAAATCCCCAAAGGTCTTCGGTCATCATGTGGAGGGAGATGATGGGGATGATAGGGTCTTCCTCACACGCTCACTCATCCTCTTGTTTAGGCACTTCTCTAACTTGAGCTAATACAAAAAAATTAGATATGAATTGATAATTATTATACATTGAAATAAAATATATGTACACAAAATTAATTATTTTCTTACCACCATCAAATAGTCACTCTGTACATCCACCTCAAAGGCTCGCAAATGATCGAGTGTAATAAGGCCCTACAAAAATTCAATCAATATAATCACTTATAAATAACATTAGAAATTTTGATACTAAATATTATAAACAATAACTAAAACCAAGAAAATTCTTTCATACCTCAGTCAATGGCTCTGAACTAGCCATTACTGTAGCAACTCCATGATCAATGGACTAGCGAAGATAAGGAGGAGTCTCAGACATCAACAGTTGCATGTCATATAATACAATTTACATGTATCATGAAACATGAAACAAATATAATCAAATGAATTAAATTAAAATGAAACAAATGTCCCTCTATGAAGCTCATATCACACCTAGGCTCAGAGTCCCTTGTGAATGTCAATGGTCTAGTAGAGAATTGATGCACATGCATAATTTTTTTTGTCAATCCTTCATATGATTACTTAATAAATATATGTATTAATTTAAATGATTAAATTGATACATACCTCTCGACTCGTTGATGGGATGAAAAAAGGGCTAGAGAATCTATACTAGGGCCGCCAACACTCTTACCCTAAATTTTGAACTATGTCAATACATGCTAATTAATTAGGCATTCACTATACATATGAAATGTGATCAAATTAGTTTATTATAATTGTAATTTACCTATGTGTCAATGTCAAATGTTTCGCTTAGGAACTCATCAATGACTATCCCATCATCCGTACTATCTCCAACATAACTGCCAAATGTGCATAAGGATCAACAAGATGTGCACATGTGACCGCGACACACAGAAGGCTCCTCCTCAACTAATGTACTCATGCAATGAATGAGGTTTCAAAGAATTAATAATCCCTAGAGTATTGGTCTCTACATGTTCCTTCACAACTAAAGGAATAATCATATGCTCACCCTATGGCTTGACAATAGGTGCCCTGACTACATTAGGGTCATGACATGCCCCCGACCTCTCAAATGATGACCCCCCACCTCTACCATGAGATTCTAACATATCAAAATAATTGGGGATCTCCCGAAGGAAAAATTCACAATACAATTTCTTTAAGAAAGGCATTGGAACCTCATATTATTATAGGGAGCGGCATCAAAGACCATCCACCATCTATCCCAAAAGTTACTTCTAATACCATCATGTATGCACCAATGGATGGGGAACCTTTTAGTTGTATGTTTAACAATATCTTGTTCTCCAAGCTTTTTTAAAAATGCACAAATGCTACCTTTTGGTATTTTTTATTTTTTTACATCTTGATATGATAATTTTTTTGCATGATATCTTCCTTTTTCATCCCTCTTAACATTCCAAATATCCAAATGACCACTAACAGAAGCTACATGGGTCATAATGGACTTGAGGGAGGATGCCAATTGTGCTCTCATCAGATTGGTTTGTCCACAATCTTTCAACCTACCAAAGAGTGCTTCTAATTCATTTTTCCCTCTTTCTATTTGATTCATTATGTTGTCTTAGGTGTTAGGAGGAGGTCTTCCAATCAGTGCAGGTTGTGGAATTTCTTGCTCTTGTTGTGGAGGATTTTGATTTTCATCTTGTGGAGGGTTAGGATTTGGATATTGTCAAGGGTTTTCATTTTGATTTTGTTGAACTGGCTGGGGATTTGGCAGTTCATTATTCACATTTCTTGATAATAAATCAATTGCAATCTAAATAAATGAACAAATTTAAAGCAAAATTGAAAAAAACCTACAAAACAATGTAAAAACTTAAAAAACAATTCAAAAAAATATAAAACAATGCATAAACAAGAGTAGAAAACATACAATGTGATCTCAATCTTGAACTTTTGCGATGAAGAGGCATTTTGAGCAGGCGAGTGACAAAATTCTTCAATTTCTTCAATCCATGTGCACGTTGTGAGGAGAAATGCAAAAAGAATAAAATGGGTCGTAGATTTGTAGCCCATTTATAAAATTTCTTACTTTTCAAAAGCATGTGCGAGCTATAGTGCATACATGCTTTTGAAAATTAAAAAAAAAACTTTATGTGTCATGTTTTTGGCACCACAACTTGGTGCACATACCCATTCATTGTTATTAATATTAAATTGATGAATCAAAACTTCTTGATCATGATATTACTTTATCTACTCATTAATTCCTTGATGCAAATAGACACATCATATATAATCTCACTCAAATATCTTATGAAGCATCAATGTCATTGGGGGATGTCATCTAACACATTAACTACTTCAACTTCACGGTGTATTTCAGAGTTGGAGTTTGATAGTGATAATTAGTTCAAAGTTGTCTTTGACTTTGAGGACTGGGTTGATATGATTTGAGATTTACATTTTTGTGGGTGACATTTGAGTGTGCATACAAGGTTGGTGGTGATTATGTGTCAAAATTATGTAAGTGCACATTTATGCATTGATACAACATGATGATCAAATATGGTGGTGGTTGTTGGACATATGAGTATTTTATCAAGTTATTAATGTCAAAACTGTTATACTTAGTCTTCAAAAGATAGATACAATATCTAGAAATTGTATTTTGTAGATATTCCACAACAATATAATATCAATAATATGTACATAATAATATATAAATATTAAAATCATAGCTTTTTAGTATTTTTTTTTGGTGTCAAGTTGTGTGTTTATATGTGCAATCAATATGAGAATTGTAACAACCATCTGAGATTTGAAAATAACCCATCCATTTGTCATGGAGGAGACATTGACTCTTCCTAATTATCTCAAGCCCTTTGATTTTCTTCTTTCTTGATCCCACTCTACAAGTGACTCTTTTTTTCCTTGTTGCAGCTTGATTGCTTCTTCTTCCTCTCTCAAAAGTGGAAAAATAGACATCCATTCCTATACACACCCGCTTTCAAATTGACACATTGTGTAGATTGATCAATGCTACCAACAAATCCCCAAATCCTAGTGTATAATCAAGAAGAGCAGCGGCTGGAAGAATCAATTGATCCGATAATTGTGGCTATTTCAGACAGCGCCAGGGAGATAGGGATGAATCTTTTAAATAATGCACGCACCAGCATGATTGATAATTTCAGATCAATCAAATAGATTTTCCATGAGCTTGATGAGGTTAAAGACTAGGTGAAACACATTGAGGCAACAAGGAAAGGAATGGATGCCAACAGGAGGACATATTCGACTGATAGGCTCACTCTGGCAGAATAGAGGATACACAATCTAGAAAACTACAATCACAACCTTGCGAACCAGATGTTTTCCTTGTTAAGCTCCATCAACAACAACATCATCTCTCTCATGGGTTGGAGCAAAGACAAAGAAATGCATGATGATGAGGATGGAAATGACAAGGACGAGGCCAGAATGGAGGACGACCCTGCAAAGGACAACTCCACTCCTGCTCAAGACCAGGGGAATCAAAGGGTGCAACAGATGGAAATGGAGGAAAATCAACATGCCTTTGAGGTTGCTCAGGTGATGCATGATCTGGAGTGAAAGAACGAGGAATAACTCTTGCCTATTCTTTTTCTTATCGCTGTCTTTTGGCTTTTGGCCGTGGCTTTGATAGTTTCCTTTTCTTGGTCTTTTCTCAGTACTCTTTCCTTTGGCTAGGCTTAATGCTTATTATCAGCCTTTTAACTTTTACTTTTTTGGCTGGGCTGTCACGCTTATTATCAGCCTTCTTTTGTACTAACTTTTGGGTTTCAGGTTCCCTGTAAAACCTATTTATCTAATAAAAAACATTGTAGGAATGGTTACTTTGTATGTGTGGGAGGTTCTTCAAATCCACTAAACTAAATAACATGCCTTTTGTGTGGATGATAGCCTTCATGGAGATGGAGGCCATGTTTCCTCCTTCTTAGTGGGTGAGAGGGGAAGTTGCAATAAGGAAAACTAGAGTCACTTGTAGAGTGGGAGTAATAAAGAAATGGAATGGAAGAATAAAATTAACAAGAGACATTGTTTGCTCCATAACTTTGAGGTTCTTCTATGAGACCTCTCCTACATAAGACTTGTGTTGTTTATTAGAGATCAAGGTGCAAGAGTATCTATTTTATAGATCTCTCAATGTTTCTCTCAAAGGAAAACTTTGTGAGTCACCAAATACTGCTAGAAGGGCATAAATAGGAGGAAAAAATATGTCATCAACTGATCATAGTGACATTCCATATCCAAAAAATGTATGTGGATATAAGTTATAGGAATAGATTGATATTATATATTCAATTAATAGAAAAAATAGGGATTGACAAAAAAATCAAGGTTTGTGTTGGACCAATTGGTCGCATATTATGTACAAACATAATTTTGACACATTTACCACATCTGTCAACAAGGACCATGTTTAAATCTTGTTTGAGCAATGTTTTGGATCCATTAAAAAATTTCTCTTGCCATTAGAATTTGATATTATATTAGAATGTATGGTTTTGTAACCAAAGTTATGAAAAACTTTCATTAATCATTTGATTAGGTTTAATTTGAAATTTTATGGATATGATTTTTAATTGTCCTTATTTGTAAACATGCTATGTATAGAATATTCTCAATTTTGAGACCTTATAACCAACCATATGCTAATATTGGATATTTATTGAAAGTAATAACCACATACTTGATCAACTATCAAAAAAATTCATTCATAATATAAATATTACAACTATAAACACTAAAATGATACCTAAATTAAATAAGCCTCTAGAATAACATCAATCACTACAAAATTTAAATTACTAGAATATTAAACATACTTTAGCAAAGACATATAGATATTGCTAATGGTATCAAAAGTATTAACCAAAAATTATTAAATTGAATAATAAAATAGTGAAATATGAAAGCATAATTAAATTTTCTTAGTATGACTTATATATTTATAGGTTATAATGATAGCAGTAAAAGAATTGAAAAAATACAATTAGAACTCTACAAAAAGATTGTGATTGCACTTTTAAATTTAATCAATAGAATTAAGATTATAATATCATTTTTTATATTTTTTCAACTATTACTAATCTCTATAATTAAGACTAACTTGCCTTACTTTAATTTAAAGAAAGAAGACATAGAAAAAAACCACAATTCAAATTTTTTTTTATAGGTAAATGGTTGAAGCCTAGGTTATTTATTATTATTATTATGGTTAATTATTATTATGTGTTAATTGTGAGTAGATTTGAACTCAAGACCTCCCCGATGAGAGGCTCACAATTTATCGATGTGTTGTAGGCTCTTGCCCACAATCCAAAATTTTTTTTTTTGAAAAAAGAGTGGGTAAAAATTTATTCAACCAAAATCAAAATACAAAGCAAAGGCACACAACCTGCAAAAGCACTACATATTCATATCACCCAATATCAGCTCCTCAACAATCCCACTAAACTCAGTAGGTAACTCCTCCCTTCCACTAATATCCCAACCATCTCCACTCTTTGAAGCCCACTTTGCCAAACAATCAGCCACTTTGTTCCATTCTCTAGCAATATAACAAAAGGAGATAGAGTCTAAGGAATTACAAAGACTTAAAGTCTGACTGACCAAAGTTGCTAATTGCCAACTAAAATTCTCCAAGCTTTGAGTATTCAATATGTCCACAACAATCTAAGAATCAGACTCACAGATGATCTTCTTCCAACCTAGGGAGCAACCTCTCTCAAGTGTAGTCTTAATGGCAAGGGCCTCCATAAGATTATTAGAGTATTGACCTTTATAAGTAGAGAAGATAAAAACCATACCACCATCATTATCTCTACCTATGTCCCCAATACCAGCATGACTAGGGTTCCCATGAGATGAACCATCTATATTAATCTTCAAAATACCAGCCGGGGGAGGAGTCCACCTCCCATCTCGACAGACCCTTTGCTTATCATGAAGAGGCCTTGTTCCATGGGTGTCACCACATCTGCTCTCTCCCAAATTCAAATTTTGCACTATAGCAATATCACCAAGATCAATACTCTCAAACATATCACACTTTGCAGAGATGGTCTCCTAAACCCTACTTTAAGAATAATTCTCCATCAATGAAAACTCTCTAGCTTAGAGTTACAGAAAATTCTGCAATTTTTCTCTAACCAAAGATTCCATAGAATGAGAGATGGCCCCACCATCCAAGCAGCTCACAAAAAAGAAGTCTTCGCTAAAGGTCTGCCCAAACTCTCCCAAAAGTCAATTAAAGTGGATGTATGAGTACAACCCTGTCACCAAGCCTCCCACCATCTATGCCATATCTCTCCTGAATAAGGGTAGTGAAAGAACAAGTGAGAAGTACATTCCTCATTGTTTGAACAAAGGAAATAGATAAAAGGTCCCTGATAACCTCATTTGTGAAGATTCTCCCAAGTGAGGCATTTTTTCTGAGCCAACAACCATAAGAAAAAATACATTTTGGCCAAGAAAGGTTAAACCAAACCTTCTTCCACCAGTTCACCTCATCTAGACCATTCAGGTTCCTATCAAGCATAGCATAACCTTGAGCCACATTAAACTTGCCTTTTGGGCTAGGGCTCCAGGCCAAGACATCCCGCTCATGAATAGAGCTGCAAAATCCTCCTTCCAAAGTTTTAGTGAGAATAGCACAGTCCTCATCAGAGCCACACACTGGCCACTCCTGGGTGTCCTTCCAACAAGTCACCTCCACCTGACCCAACCGCTTGACTATCTTAAAGTGCTCCACAATAACCCATCCAACATCAATAAAAATGTGGCAAAGAGTCTGTTAGGGAAAGCTAGAAAGAATGGGAGGATGGCCATCCCAAGAGTCCTGCCAAAACAGGGCATCAGAACCACTGTTACAAATCTAGAAGAGACCCTCCTTTATAAGTTGAGCGCCCTTCTTAAGAGTGTTGCAAATGCAAGAACCTTTACCCACCAGAGTAAGTCTTGAAATATCAAGATAATCAGCACCCAAAAAATACTTGTGGACAAGAATCTTGGCCCAGTCCTGTTCCTGACATTTACACCATCTCCAGTATAGCTTGGCAACTAAATCCGTGACAACAAGGGCCATTGATCTAAGTCCAAGGCCCCTGGCATGTTTGGTCTACACACAAATTCCCACTTAACGAGGCTCCATTTCGAAGAAAGAAGGTTGCCAAACCATAGGAATTGTTTGGATAAAGCATCAAATTCCCTCACAAAATTAGAAGGGGAAACCTGCACGCATCATCTATAACTTGGGAGAGACTGCACCACAGTCTTAAGGAGAACCACTCTCCTAGCTAAAGATAACCATCTATAAGTCCAATGACTAATCTTACTTCAAAATTTATCTAGAATCCCCTACCAGTAATCTCTTTACTGAGAACCCAAGACTAAAGGAACCCCAAGGTACATCAAAGGAAGAGATCTAATTTGAAATCTTAAAATCCTTGCAATCCTATTCTAAATAAGATGAGGAGTGTTAAATAAATAAATAGATGACTTGTCATCATTAATATGTTGCCCTGAAGCTTTCAAATAGATATCCAAAGCACACCTAAAGTTAACTACCTCACTGATTCTAGTGATGCCCATTAACCTAGTGTCATCCATAAACTATAGATGAGAATAAGAGGGAAGATTATTATTCCATCTCCAACCTTGGATAAGCCCCTGCCTTACCTGTGATTTTAAAAATCTGCCCAAACCCTCTACCATGATAATGAATAAATAGGGAGATAAAGGATCTCCTTGCCGAAGTCCTCGAGAAGCCCCAAACAAATCAGATTGTTCCCCATTAATGAGGACAGAGAAGGAGGAAGAGGTCACATAGCTTAGAACCCAAGTCACCCACTCCTCATCAAAACCAAAGGCCAAGAGAATCTTCTGTAAGAACTCCTAGCTCACCCAATCATAAGCTTTAGCCATGTCAAGTTTAATAAACATAGCTTTCTCCTTGGATGTCGACATAGAGTGGACCACCTCCATTGCTATCACAACCCCATCCAGAATCTATCTGCCTTCAACAAAACCCCCCTATTCAATAGAGATCAAAGCACCAAGGAATGGTTTGAGTCTCTCAGCAACAAGTTTGGTAATGATCTTATAGACAACATTACATAGTGCTATAGGCTTGAATTGGTCCAACGTATTAGCCTCCTCCTTCTTAGGTATAAGAGCTGACAAAGTGGAATTCAAAGACTTAAGAATCTATTTATTTCTATGAGATTCCTATACCACTTCAAGGAGATCAAACTTTATTATTTCCCAGAACACCTGGAAAAATTCAATCGAGAAACCATCAGGACTAGGCACCTTGTCTTTTTTCATACCAAAAACAACTTTCTCAAGCTCTAGTAATAGGCTAGGACTTAAGAGGGCCTCATTCATCTCAATAAACACCAAGGGGAGGGATACAATCCAAAATGGCATGCTCCTCAGCCTCAGCAGGAAGGGCATCCCTAGTGAAAAGATTAGAAAAATAATTGACAACTTCTCTCAAGATTTCTCCACAAGAAGAGATCTGGTCACCATCAGATGAGACAAGAGAGGAAATAGAATTACCTTGTCTCTGAGCCTTAACCGAGTTGTGGAAGAAAGTAGTGTTCCTATCCCCTTCCTGTAACCAATCAACACGAGATTTTTGCTTCCAGAAAATCTCCTCCCTAAGCTCTTATTCCTCAAATTCCTTTAACGCCATGATCTCAGCTTTACTCAAATCAAATATCATCCCCTAATCTCTAATCTGATGGGTAATCATATCCAGATTGGTCTAAGCAGCTACCTTCTAAGAATGGAGATTCCAAAAATGATGTTTATTCCATCTCTTAAGCCTATACTTCATGTGTTGGAGCCTCTTGCTAAAAGTGTACATTGTCGTTCCATGGGCAGGCTTCCCCTCATACCACCAATCTACCATAAGATTAGGTAAAGACAAGTCTCTAAGCCACATCAATTGAAATTTGAAGGAGGGTAATTTGGTGACATCGTATGATGTGATGTAAAGCTTAATGGGCTAGTGGTCAAAGCCCCTCCAGTCCAGAATCTCGGCATTGGTGACCCACCTGTTGTTCATCCAATAACAGGAAACCAAAAATCTGTCAAGCCTTTCTGAGATAACCTCACCCCCACATCTCCAATTATTCCATGTAAAGATACCATTGGATGTCTTCACATCAGTGAGATTTAAAGAGCCAATCATATCCCTAAGCAGATTTGAAGATGGATCCAGCCTGGCTAGCCCACCCCATTTTTCCTCCAAACTAGTGATAGCATTAAAGCCACCTACCATAATCCATGGGAGAAAGGGGTCTAGGGACTGAATGAATCTAATATGAGCCCATAAATGTGATTTACCTAAAAAATTAGTAGGAGCATATATATTTGATAAGAGACACCTTTCTCTTGTTTCAAAAAATGAGGCAACCAGAGAGATGGAGGACTGATTGGAGATCCACCATAAGGGGGTAACTTTTTGAGGGTCCCAGAAGCAAGCTACCCCTCCCAAACTATTCAAGGCACCAACTCCCTACCAAGAGCCTTGAGGCCAAATCCATGAGACACAATTAGCCAGTCCCTCCATTGAAAGCTTAGTTTCTTGAATAAAGATCACATTAGGAGACTGCGACTCAATTAATCTGTGAACAACCTTTTGTATGGGGATGTTGTTCGACCCCCTTATGTTCCATGAAAACACAATCATTTATGGGGTTGAGAGAAATGATAATCAATGGGTTTCACAAACCCAGACTCAACCAAATTTTCACCCATTATCTTTACCTTCTCCTGATCAATCTTCCTACCACTCTTTGATGGTTTATCCAAAGACCCCTTTTTGAAGGATTTTTGTGGTATGCCTAAGGAAAGAGGAGCCTTATTAACCTTAGTATAATCTAAGGTCCCCTTCTATTTATTGGGGATAGGAGCCACCGAAATAGGACCCATCATGCCCTATAGTTCACCAGTATCTCCAATATCCTGCACTAGAGGAGGAAAATCAATATCCAGTTGTCTAGCCTATTGTTCCCCTGTGGAAAGAATCTGATCCTCATTCTACATATCCCCAACCTGAATCTCCTACTGCCCATTGACCTCCAAAAGAAGCTCCACTAGGGTACCTTCCTCTTGGGCCAAATCTTCAAGAGCCTCAAACCTGTTAAAGATGTCTTTGATCTGCCTGTCCCTCCAGGTTCTCTTCTTTCCTTTACCTTTGTTATGAGGCTTGACCTAAGTAAATCCCTCACTATCAACAGGTCCCATAGATGAAGTAGTCTTCCCCTTGCCCTCCCTAGGGGGTCCAAGTGTAGCCAAGGAGGGGGACTTGTTTCTGGGACAATTGTGATATAAATGCCCATATTCATGACAAATTCTGCATCTAAATGGTAAGGTCTCGTAATCTAGTAATTGGATCCAAGAAGATGATCCCATGCAAATTTCCATAGAATCTGGAAACGAATTATTTAAATCAACTTCTACACAAATATGAGCAAAGGAAATTACCTTACAATCCTATGTCTGTGTAGCTGAACCCACAGGTTTCCCAAGAAGCATCGAGATTGAGTGAAGAATGTCTTCTCTCCAGAATTCCAAAGGCAACCTCGATAAGCAGATCCACACCGAAACTCATGAGGGAATTTCCTTAGCCAAGTTAAAACCCATATGCCAGGGCTTGATGAAAAACCCCACCTAGTTAAAGAAATAAGGGCCCCTTTCGAATGCCTTATTCCTGTCTAACATGCTGGAAAAGATGACCATAAAGTAGTTATTGGCTACTAGCAGAATCTCCATATCTCCTTCTAGGTTCCACATCCAGCAAGCCCAAGATTCTAGTACATGCAGGGAAAGGTGAAGACCCAAAAACTTAGAAATAAGGGCATGATTGCTCCAGTATTCAACATCTTTTAACACTTGATCAGGTTGTATAACTAAGATTGGCTGGTCCTCGACTCTCTGCAAGCATCCATTCACTTTCTTTAGTCAAAACCCCCCTTTTGGAGAAGATTCTCCATCCCCCGATTGTTGCTTACTATTTAGATTATTGTTATTGTCATGCATTGAAGACGAAGGCTCCCCCATCACCACATCACCAGCAGGGAGCTAAGAGGAGGGAATGCCTAGATCCTTCATTTGGAATTGGCACGAGACTCAGCAATAGTGATGAGGTAATGGGGAAAAAGCCCCACTAACACAACCCACCGCAGCCCTCTCCAAAGACAAACCATAGTGATATAAAAGTTGCAGGAAGATATCTTGCGGTCAGGAAAAAATCGGCCACTCAATGCACCAATGTTGACCAATGCAGAAGACAACAAAATAGATGTAGACGACCTCCAAACCTCCAATGCACAGGTGAAGTGCAAACCAGAACATAGTAGGGGCTAGGGCACGAAAGCCCTAGTAGACACCAGAGGTTGCGCGCACGCCATCTCCTCCAAATCCTCATCCATTACTCTTTGAAATGTAGTTCTTTCCCCACACTTCAAAATATTAGTTATTGTTAGGTGCACATATTATTTTCTAAAACTGAAAAAAAAAAAAAGGCAAGTTGAATCGTCTTTCTATATTTTTATTGAAGCCGTCCATTTTATTTTTAGTCGATAGGCTTTTCTTGTGAGGTTTCTTGCAACCAATTTTTGCCTCACACTCCATAATCATTTTTCGGTAAATGGTTTTTGATTGCTAGTAAGTAGTTTTACAATTTTAGATATGATTCCTTTAGCATACTGAGCCTTAGTCTAGCCACGAGGCCTGCAATCAGCATATCATGCCAACCTATTCAACCTACACTCCACCTACCTTGCACACTAAACTGCTTTATCTAATTAGGCAAGAAGCTCAATTTTTAAAGGTGGAAGGAAATTGCCACTAAAATTATTGACTAAGAGATCTAGGATGAGCAGATGGTGAATCTGAGAAATTCATTTGGGTACAGGGCCCTCAAATTTTTTGTTTGAAAAGGATTAAATCATTGCATTCCTAGCTTTTCCTACCTCTTCTAGGATTCTGTCATCGCCCATGAGAATGAAACCACCTACCCAACTTGCAGCTCGACCATGTCCCTTGTGATCTCTTCTTCCTGTTGTCCTTCAATGTTGTGTTTCTTGATAGTTAGCTGAGGGGGTCTCCAGTAATCTGCAGCCTGATGTGTGAGGGTATCCTTGTCAAAACTCTCCTTTTCCACTCTCCAAACTAGATTTAAAATAAATTAGTTACAATATATTTAAATGATGTTTGAAATAAAGATTATGTATGCAACTATCAACAATGTAGGATTTAATCATATATGATTATTTTTAAATGTCATTTACATTGTTTTATCTAATTCGAACTCCAATTTCAATGTTTATTTTCAGAAATCATTACCAAAAAAAATATTATTTTAGTTATTTCTTATTAATTTTTTGAAAAAATGCATTTTAATGTGTCAATTAAAATGATAATTTTACACTGTATATTATGGAATAATTGTTTTTTTGCGGGTTTACAAAGCTATCTTATAATTATATTAGACTATCAACATTTTATTCTCAAAATAAGAAGAATATTGTGCAATATCTGAAATTACTTTAATTTTGACAATTTATCCACTACATTTCAAAATGAATAAAATAGATCATTTTTATTATCTCTACTCCCAAAAACATTATAAAAAGAAAAGTAAATAAAAAAAAATGAAGTGTAAGAAAAAATTAAAACAAAAATGATAATCAATTTTTTAGAACTTTGGTGTATTTAACTTTTTCTCTAAATTGAACAAATTTATTTAAAATATAAAATATATATCTAAGGCACAATTTTTGCCTCATTATTTATGGTCTCACTTGATCTTTGGTGAACTCATTCGGAACCATTCAACTTCAAGAATTATTTTTTTATGGAGGTCATCCACAAAATCTTTTTAACTATTGGATAGGGATATTCCTTACTCCTTGACTAAGAGTGAAGGACTAAGGATTATCCTTTCCAAAAAATTCTTCTACAACATCATCACTTTTTTTCATAAACTAAATGGACCTTATATGTGAGAATTTATTAGAGCACAGCATAGGAAAGGTTTATAACCTTGTAAAAATAGACTTTTTTCTATTAAAATTTTGAGAGAGTAAATATCATACCAACCAATTTGGCAAGATGCCACATCCACAAACCACCTATGTATGTAAGTATTATTAATCCACCATTACTTCCCCATCAAGCATAACTTGAAATATGAGAAAAAGGAGTAGGTCTTGACATCAAATCGTAATTAGGTTCCCAAGTTCAATACACTTTTCTCGCAAAGAAGCATAGAAGATGAGAAGTACAATTTACTACCACCTCTTAACAATTTTAAGCTGAGAAGTATAATCTTAAGAATTTTCTCATCTAGAATTAACATTTTTTTTTGACCATTTTAGGTAATAAGTTAATGTTCCATTAACATCAAGTAGCTCAAACATATGTGAATTGGAATGGGTTTAATAAAATAGTCATTCAAAACATAGAAAGTTCTTTATCACTTAGTTGTAGTATGATAATTAAACAAGTAAAAGAAACAAGCTTCCCCACATGTGATGTCCATGAGTTTGATGCCAATAAAATGGAACAATTTTTAAATGATTTTCATTCAACATATGTGAAATTATCTAAATTTTTACCTTCTTTCAAGGGAAATGTAATGTGATGTGGACTTTAAAGGCTATGCCCAAATTATTTGTTGGCTATTTCAAAATCATATTATATTATTAGTATCTTAGTTTGATACTATGGTATCTCCCTTTTTTGAAATTGTTTTATCTTATCTCCGTAAAAAAAAATTGCTTTCTCATGCAGTTCATAAAGAAGTGTTATAGGTTAACTTTAATAAAAAATCTAAGCATAAAATAATTTTCATGGTCTATAATCTCAAGTATTTCACATGACATTTGTAGTTTTACCCTTATTTTTTGGGTAGTTAAAATAAACATTTAATGCTAAATTGTACATCTCAATTCGATTAAACAAACACTATAATAACTATTTACAAATTTAATAGTATGTATTTTAAAGGTCCTACTTTACCCTTACTTTGAGTGTGGTAAAAATACATTTTAAAATAATTTATATAACATGAATACATTTACTTATACCCTCATTTATATTTCAATGACCAACCTTTAAAAAAATTAAATTTCAATTAGTTTTTTTTTAATATTTAAATTAAATGTTCAAATTGGCAAATGTAGCTTTTCGGTAATGCATTTATTTTAATAAATAATTAGCCGATACCTTTTCTTTATGAAGTTGCAAGCAACCGAAAATTCTCACACCACAAAACATCCAATACTATAAAATGGTTTTAGGCATTAAATAAATGGTTTCCCCATCAAATTTTACAAGCATAGCACTTAAATCAAAATGTATTCAAACATGTCACTTGAGTCAAAATCACTGAATCAGGCCTAAATATTGGCTATAAACTTCTAACTGCTCCCATCCCTCATAATAGAGAAAACCTTAAGAAATCTTCTTTGCAGATATGCTAGTATGATGAGATTGTGACCACTAACAACCTATCTTTATAGATAAGATTTAAACAAACTTAGTGAGTTCTTCTACTTTTGCTGGACATTTAAAATCTTTCTAGTTTTTATTCCAAAAGGTGTGATTAGTAGAATTTTTCTATATCTCTTCTACAGTTAATTAGATCCATTGATCATTCATGTCACTCTCTACTCAGCTAGATTGCCATTCTGTCAATGCTGCCAAGATAATTCAGATTGGGTGCGATGGGATTTTCAATGATTCATCTATTTTGGGGCTCCCAATTTGGCAACTAGGGTTCAAGCCTTTGTGCAAGCTATTTAGAACTATAATAGTTCACATATTTTGGCCAAGGTGAATTCCTTCATGGTGGATCTATCGAACGAGTGTAGAGCAATTGATTTTTGGGGATCATACTAGAGGTTTTATGTGTTTGATTTTTTCACTCAATTGAAAGTTACCATTTAGGGAATTTGTTGCATATAGGGCTTTGGATTGAGAGAAAAAACAAGGCTTCTATTTGAGATAACAATTCATTGAGATTTAGTGTCATTTATTGGATCATTCATCTTTTTCAATAGGGTAACATTTGGTGTTAAGATTCATACCAATAGCACGGATTCAATTTTGTTTTTGCTTTCCATTTTGTAAGTATTGTTAAGAGTCTAACCTACTATTGACAAGGAATAGCTTCTAGGGGAAACCAGGTTTGAACCCTTAACTAGAAGCTAAAAATCATAAAGCTCTCAAAAATGGCTTTATCCATTCCAAGCATTGCTTCTCTAATCAAACCCTTGACATTAGTTCGACTTCCAAAAAGCCATACTCAACTCATCCTTCTACTTGCACCACCCCCCAAGAAGTGATGGATATGTAGATTGACAAGTTTTTTGACAACTATTTCTTCAAATATTTTTGTTGAGTTGTAAATTGAATAACATTTGTCTCTCTTGAGTTGTAGTATTTTGTGGGTTTACAATTGTCAAAATATAGCATCTAATGTCCATTTTATTAAATGTTCTATATCAAGCTATAGATTTTTTTTGCTATTACCTTATTGAGTAATTTCTCTCCACTTTTGATTGACGAGTGTTAGCATTAAGAAGATATGTGCCCTTATCTTTGGTGTGTATGATGATACTGTTAATGTTGGTGAAGCAATATGATTATGGAGAGGTGACCAAGGTATCTAATTGTCATTTACTCAGCTATGGTGTTCGATAGATATTTTAATGCTCTATGTATTAAGACTTTATCAGTTGAGTAATCTATGTTTCTATAGGTATTTTTAATTTTGACCAAGCCAAGTTAGTGAATACTAGTAAGTAACTGTAGATTCTTATTTTGTACATGTTCCCAAGCCCATTTAGGCATAGGTAGAGGAGATTACCAGAAATGTTGTTCAATCTAGTTTTACATCTAGCAATTTCATTTTGTTGCAAACTTTCAAAGTCTTTTCAACAAATCCATTTTGTGAATACATCTCTTTGAGCCATTTAGTCTACTAGATCACTTCCTTTCATCAATTTGGAGTCATATGTAAATAAGTTTCAACCCCATTACATACTTCTTAATAATTATCTTATTCCTTGTCACTATCACCAATAGCTTGGGCTCTTAGTTTATAATATATGTTGTTTCTTCTTTATTAAGTTTACTTTCATTTTCATCAATTCTTTTCTTTTAGCTTACCTCTTTGTACATCTCATAAGTTATTTTTTTGGGAGTTCAAGTAATTATATTTATTTTCACATGTTATGATGGTTCAATTTAACATTTTAAAAAATTTAAAATATAGATATTACAAAAATATTTTCTAAATAGTAAAAATATCTTATTCTTTCATAAAATTTAAAATTTTAAAATTATCAACAAAATAATACAAAGAATCAAACTAAATTATTATTTTTAAATCTATTTAAGAAAGTTAAGTAATTAGACTTATTTTCCATTGTTCTAACTTAATAGTTTTCATAATAAAATATAAAGAACATTAACTTTATAATAATAAAAAATTATTCCTTCATAAAATTTAAGATTTTTAAATTATTAATAAACAAAATAAAAAGATTTCACATAAGTTATTTTTTACCTCTATATTTTTTATTAAAGACTGTTTAAAAAATTAATGAACTATATTAATTGTTAAACATTTAACCTTATTAATGAAATATACAACTTTTATTATTAATAAATCATTTTTTAAATTCCATTTTTTTTTCAAAAAAATCTTAATCATATTTCAACGTCCATGTAAATCTCATCTTACTTTACTTAATATTGGATGTTTGAGCTCATGGGAAGTCTTGGCTTTGTTAGCATCACCTAGACATGCAATAATTGCTAAGTGTTCCATTCATTTTCATGATATATGGGTTCTTGTGAGCCACTACTCATGAAACATGTGACTCAAAACCTACATACTTGAATCATGATAAAATATCACAATTTAACTTGCCATGGAAAAAATATCCTACTTATCAATTGAAACAATATACTACTTATCAATTGATGAGCTCAAGGAGATTTATAATGAATGATTCATAAAGAACAAAATTTGTTGAAGACCTTCCATTTTATAGACTTCCTTACGTAATATGAAGCTTCATTTATGATTTCCAATCAAACATCTATCGGTGTATCCCTTGCACCTTTTTTGGGGGTGCAAGTGCTAGTTTATTATTAAATTAAATGTATGCATTTTACATTTGGTCAGCACCACGTGCAGGCAATTGTGAACGCTACCATAGTCAAGAAAACAACACTATCTCTATGTTTAAAAACTTTGACTACAATTTTGGTCAACGTTATAGTTGTAGAAAGTAATCTCTTGTGACAATTATTAAACTCTTGGCACTCATTGGATGTAGGTGATGCTCATAGAGGTGACATATCGGGACTTTTCGGGAGGTCACCCATCCCAGTACTACGCCATCTCAAGCACACTTAACTACAAAGTTTCCTCCATGCTTAAACCCACTCTACTTGCAAGCCCATTTGTAAAACCTTCACCAAGTGTTGTTCCTTATGAATAATATATCTTCAAATATGACTATTTTTAGAAGACTTTATATTTTGTCAAACATATTTTTATTATATATATATATATATATATATATATATATATATATATATATATATATATATATATATAAACTTAAATAAATTTGTCTAATGTATTTTCTCATCTTGAATGGGATCTCAATATTTATAAAATCAAATATAAAACTAGTAATTTCATACATATTATTTAATAATAAACTTGTATCTGTCAAATATTAAAGTTACACAATTATTATTTTTTAAAGAACTATTTTTAAAAAAAAATTTGATGGATAATAATATAGTGTTAAATAAATATATTTTTTTGGTACTAAAATAACAAATATATTGAATAGATTAAAATATTATAAAAATAATCATTCATTTTCATTATCATAGGCATGCCACTACAAAGCCGAACTTAAATATAAAGTAGACTATGCCTTCACAAGAACCACCTTTATATAAAACATGCCACTCTAATAGTACGAATACTAATATATGCTTTCTTATTATGTAAGAGAAAGTGTGGAAAGATAGGGGAAGTGTAAAGATAACTTCTACTATGTGTCTAAATAATTGATTGTGTTATTTGTAATTGAGTACTATCTTATTATTTGAATTATTGTGCACATAAACAGATGAATACATCACATATTAAAGTGACTAGACTAAAAATATTCAAAATAGTCAAAGCTGACTTACTTATATAAAAATATCATTCTAGGTCCGTTTGGTTCTTGGAAGATGACAAAAATTGACTTTTTCAAAATTTGGATTTGAAAATTTTCTTGTTTGTTTCAAAATTGGCAAAATGGAATTAGAATACCGAACTTCCAATTTTGTCTCAAAACCAAGTTGTGTGGCTTCCTACTAGTAAGTAGGAATTGAAAATCAAAACCTGCTTGTTTTTTGAGGAGTGTAAACACACTAGATTGGACTAATTTTTGAAGTTTGCCTTCAACTCCAAGTTTATGCATAAAAATGTGTCTTCACATGCATCTTCCAAGTGAAACAAACAGTTCAAGTAAAATTCCAAAAATAGGAATGAAGATTTGGCAAAACCAATATTTGTAGAAATCCTGATTTCTACAATTCCACAAATCAAGCAGACTAACGTATTAGTCAAACACCCCTTACATTGTGTATTATTGAAAATATGATAGATGGCATAAACATCACATACTAAAGCTTGATTCTTAGACTAACCTAGACAAGGCCTAATTCGAACTTCCAAATGATACTCCATGGACATGAGCACACTTGGAATATCCTGAGTGAGATCCGGAAGAACACCTTCTTTAGCAGAATTCCACTTGAACGTCTTCAATAGATTGGCGAAAGTAATGGGAACATGCACGCTTGCCACATCCATTCCCGCACACACCCTCCTTCCTGCTCCAAATGGAAGATACGCCATCCTCACATTATTCTTCTCCATGAATCTCTCAGGCCCGAACTCATCAGGATCCTTCCACACCTCCGGATCATTGGCCACACTGTGTAGATTGAACAGCACTGCTGATTTTGCAGGAATGTTGATGCCCATCACCTTACATTCTTCCTCCGTCTGGTGAACCATCCCAAGCGGTGCAATGGATTCTTTTCTCAGCATCTCCTTCACCACACTTTGTATGTATGGCAACTTCTTCAAATCATCTAAACTAAAAAACCCACTTTTACCTTCCCTCACAATCTCTTCATGAGCCTTCTCTTGGATATGAGGATTTGTTATGAGGTAAGCGAGAGCCCATTCTATGGCAGTAGAAGTTCTGTCTACTGTAAGAATAAAGAGTTCATACAAGTCGAATGCTATTTCTTCATCTGACAACTTTGAAGAATCCTTTGACTCCCCCATTTCTAATTCCTCCTCTTCCCCAACGGACAACAAACAATTCAAGAAATAGCAAGGAGCAGTTCTCCTCAATAACTCTCTATAACTGCAAGAAAATCTTATGAAGGGTAACATGAGACGAAGAACATCATCTCTGAGAGACTTCCAACTCCTCTCAGTCCTCATCGACCAAGGAACAAAGAAACGAGTAGCAAGAAATTGATCAAGAAGCATGTCTCCTCTTTTACTCAAGAAAATATCTTGAGCAACATATTCTTCAAGTTGGGACAAGAAAACATCGTCTTCAAAGTCAGGTCCAAAGCACAAGGAGGAAATAAAGTTCATTTCCATAATCTTCAATGCATAAAATGGCTTCACCACACCATTATTATTCTCTCTCATTTCATTCTCTACCTTGGTGATGAGTTTCTTGAGACTGGCCTTCTGAGAGGAGCATTGAAGGGAGAGATGGGAAGGGCTGAGAACATTGTTGTGGAGGAGTCTTCTAAGCCTAGTCCAGTGGTGGTTGTAGGGAGAACTAATCATGGTCCTAAAAGAGTCACTTGTAAACTGCCTTGAATAAAGAGGAGGGCCACTAGAGAAGTTGGTGGCTTGGTTAACCAAGGCCTCCCATATTGGGGTCTGACCAGTGAGGATTACAATGGGTGATGGACCCATCCAGATTGTCATGACGGGGCCATATGATTTGGCCATGGATGTCCATATGTTGGTGGAGATGGAGGCCATGATGCTACTTTTTGCTTTGTGGGTGTAGAGATCAGGGAAAGAAGAAGAGCAAGGATTGAAAGTAGGACTAGGAGAATGAAAGTCATTTGTAGTGTGGGACTATTGTGAAGGAAATGGAAGTGGGGAAGATATCTAAGAGTATCTTGCATTGTCTCCATGAGTAAGTGCTTGCAGAGCTTAGATGGGTGGTGGAGGACTTGTTAGGAAGATTGGACATATAAATATAGAGAGTTTGGTTAGTTTTCCTTTAAAAATAAGAACGAGCACTACCTGGTCAGCACTAGGCGTTTCTGATTGGGTTGAAATTATGACCATTCTATTTTTATTTTTACTTTTTTTGGTTGGGGGAGGATGACAACAACGAGTCGATTCTGTTTGGAAGTATTCAGGTACATATCATATGTTCAACACTTCTTAGACCACAGATACGTAGACAGAGGTTACTTAAAGCGAGTTTAATAATTGTCATAGTTTTGTTCCAGATATCTTTTCTTGTCTTTCTAATAGCTGATTATTCGTGTGTTAATGGTCAATCATTTTTAGATTTTTTAAACTTTTTTTATTGGTGATTGACCGATTTGTGCACCATTAAGGGAGACGACCAAGTGGCCGCCTAGGCTAACTTTTGTGCGCTTACAACTCCTAATCCGTATGTCAAAATTTGCTGATTTTTTCAGTGAACTTGCATAAGTGAGTGAAGAGCTTGAAGCTAACCTCTCGACTTTTCCGCATTTATGGAGCTCTGTGTAGAACTTGTAGAGTTTGAGGTGGTCTAAAAGTGTCATTATAAAACATTCACCCATAACCTATTATGTTCACCTTCTATAGTGCTAAAAAAAATATTTTTTGCACAAACGGACCAATCAACAACCAAGAAAGCTAAAAAATGTTCAATTATTAGTAAATGTGCAATCGACTATTAGTACATGTGCTATCATTTTGGGGGGCTTTTTATGAGCGGTAACTGGGGAAATCTATAATGGTAGATGTAACACTAATTGGAACATAGGCAACTATTGGGTCTTCTCCCCTAGGGGAAGAGACCCAATAACTAATAGGAGGTCCAACAATCATGATAGTTTTGTCATAGATACCCCCAATTACCATTCTTTAAAGAACCCCAACGAATGAGAGCACATGTACACACTATTGGTTCATGAACATAGTAGTTTCAGGTGAACATTTTGAAATGACAATTTTGAACCGCTTTGTGCTCCACAATCCGAAGATATCCAAAAGCCGAAATCTTAGCTCTAAGCTCTTCACTCACCTATGGAGGCACACTGAAAAAGTTAGCAAAATCTGACTAACAGTATGGGTGGCTACAGGGGGCTTTCCCCTGTTGGGATATTTCATAAAAGACTAGAGGACATTTAATCACAAGTACTTGTATTTTTTGAGTAGGCAACTATTAGTACATGAACAAGTATGAGGTGAATATTTTGAAGTCATAATTTTTGTGCACTTTGCAATCCACCATCCACACAAAGATCTTTGAGATCCAAAAGAATAAGAATAAACCTTTAATATATATATATATTTTTGTGCAATTCTTTTTTTGTCTTGAGATTATGGTTATTTTATTAAAATTATTTTCTTTCACTAAAGACATAACTACAAATATTATAAATAATACAAAATATTCTTTTCAAATTATATATTTATTATGTCATCATGTATTTTCTAGAATGTTTTTGGTTTCAATTGTGTTACTGCTTTTACATCAATGTTTTAGATTTCTTCATCTTAATGATGGATCACAGAGTGTGATCTGAAACATCGACGATCACACTCTGTGATTCATCATTGAGATGAAGAAAGATTATGTCTCTCTTATCTTGATGATGGATCACAGAGTGTGATCTGAAACATCAATGCAAAAATAGTAACACAATTGAATCTAGAAACATTTTAAGAATTCTATAGACTGTGGAAATTTGCTCTCTACTATCATATATTTGACTAGATAAAAATCTTATTTTAATCAATTAATTTTCAATTAAAATATAATAATTAAATTATTTTAATTGAAAATATCCAACTAACAATAAAATGATAATGTATCACTCCTTAGTTTCAAACCTTATCTTTCAATAATATTTTTATGATTATTCTTATCTTTTGAAACAATATCTTTTCAAATATGTTTTTAATTGAAATTGAACCCTAACTTAGTAGATGTTACCTACCTTCAACTTTTGACTTCAAAGTTTGTAACTATAGACATGTTAGATGGACTGAAATTTTACAAGAAGTGAGAGTAATTAGTTCATTTTGATTGTCTTGAAGCAAGCCAATATAATTATAAATATATGTTAATTTAAAATATTTGTGACAAAATTATAAATTAATTCAAAAATATTTTACAATGATAATTATGAAAGTTTTAAATTTCTTTATTTCTTTTATAAAAATTGAAATTCAATAAATTTTATTTTTAATAATAATGTTTCAATATAAAATTTAAAACTTTTTATTTCGAATATATGTTAACATTTATAATTAATTTAACATTAGCAAGAGTCTACAACACTAATTTGTGAATTTGAACATATTATTCAGTTTTAAAAAATTAATATTGCTTAAAGGATAAATCATTAAAACATATTTTTATAGTAAACAAAAGTGACATAAGTGAAAAAAAAACTCCTACTTAATAAAATTAGTGACACCCACTTGTCAAGTGACTTCTTAAGGTTGTCCTTTAGGACCTTAATTTTAATACTGTACTCTATAGTTTTTATGCTAAGGTTAACTCTTCTTGATTTTGTCTTCTGTAACACATGTTATATGTTGGTATAGTAGTAAATGGTCTTTTGTTTTTTTTAGAGGTAGTGTAATGCCTCGCCCAGAGATCCTTGGAAACAAGGATGAAAACAAGACAGAACAAATTTTATTTTTTACAAGTGTAAAAGCACATGAGACAACCTACACAAACCAAAAGATCACAACGGAAGACTGAAAGACAACCAAGCACCAAGGGATCTCCAAACGCCACTACCAACTAGAACACAATCACAATGCCACAAAGACCTACCAAGCTGAAAGACATAAGCTGACTCTTGGAAACTGGCTAAGTCTGAAATCCTGAAGCTCTGAAATCCTGAAGCCCTGAAATTTGGCTAAGTCTGAATTTCTGAAGCCCTGATTTTTCCTAGAATCTACACCTTAGCTCGTAGAGGTCTGAAACCCATCTCAAATGAATTGTCGCATATATTAAAATATATCTTAAGTATAAGGAATTAAATATACGTCGACTTATACTTAAACAATATATTTTAAGCCCCTTACAACACCTAAGAAGCACTAGGAAGGTAAGAAAACCAAAAGGGTATCTAAAACCAACTTTCAAACTTTATTTCGACAAGCCGAACTAGCCCTTGTTTTTCGCGCGAAGATAGAGCACCATTATTTCTTCTCATGCGAAGACTTTCACCGGCTCACGCGAGTACTTTTCATCCTCGCGTGAAGACTTCATTTCCCGTGTGAAGATTCTCATTCTCGCGCGAAGATTCTCATCCTCGCGTGAAAGAGAATCATCCTCCCGCGAAGATTTGAATCAGCACGCATCCAAAAACATAAAAACCAGGCTAGAAAAAGAACGAAACAAAGTTCCTCCACACCGGGGAGTACCGGATCCACTTTTCGAGGTAAGGACACTCGAATCCAAGCTAAGAGATGGACAACTAGAAGCAAAGTCTAACCATCTAAAACAATAGCAAGGGAAGAACAGAAGGAAACATTGCCATAAACTAAAGTAACATCGCAGTGAGCATGAAAATAACCTCTTACATTTAAGCATAAATATCAAAGCAATAAACCAATTAACCAAACTAGGTACGCGGTTCCTCCCAACCATCAATGATGTCATAAGACCATCGTGGGCCCTACCCATCCCCCGCGCATAACATCCCAAGCCACCAATTAGATCATCGGTGCTGTCGTGATAGGGACATCACTACTAAACATGCTACAATATAAGTAATGAAATCTAACATGCTAGTAGTAACATAAGATAACCCTAAAATTAGATAACATCATCTACTACATGCTAATCATCATAATGAGGAAAGCATTAAAACTAACATCATCTAAGCATGATAACATCATAATGAGAGCATAAATCACAAGAAGCATACTCTGTATACCGAAGTACCAAGTGACACATCCAGCAACGATCACGCTAGAACAATGGACCGTCTCTATACATCGGTCCCTAGTAGTGGTGAAGGTAGCTACGCCTCCCAACCACATGGCACTCATAGGTCCACACCCGCCATGCTGATGGAGATGATGATCCAACCACACACACTCAAAACAACAACCATGGCTAACACACACGCCAAGCAGTATGATGACTGAATCCAAGACATAGACAATGCATAAACTACAGGTCCTGGTCAGACATCTCAATGGCTACTACGTAGGGACTAACATCATGGAGAGTCACTTGGCATCGAAAAGCCCAAGCTAGTATAGGCAGCTACTCTTCTCAACAGAAGGCACACAACCTAGGGCAGCTACTCTTCACGACGGAAGGCGCACAACCCACACATTTTAATTATCTTGTATTTATTACCACCCAAAGTTTTAATTTAATTATCACTTATATAAAACTTCCTCTGCCAACCGGGAAGTAGTCACCAGGTTACAGGATAGAAGCCCCCTCCATATGCTACCCTACCCTACCCATGCTCATCCAACAATGAGTGCCCGAAGGAATGCAAACTCCCAACCCAACCCCAATGATCACAACTTTCAAAAGTACCATGGAAGATCGAGCCCCGTAGGTCACCCGACAATGTACATGTGTGTGGCGCACCACCATCACAGAGATCATACACAAGGACAGGATGAGAATGCAAATAGAAGTCAATCGACCGAAAAACAGAATCGGGATGACGGATGCTACAAGCATCCCAATGCAACAAAAGATGCAAAAGTGTTCTGACTGGTATCCAAACGGATCATCCAGGTCCACGAACCACAATGTGCCAAGAAAACTCGAGAAAACAGGGTGGCACGCAAAATGAGGTAAAAACCCCAAATTTTGGAAAAATTCCAAAATTAAAAACCATTTGGCCTTTGGGTTCAAAAACCCCAAAAATCCAAAAATAATTGAAAACGGACACCGTATGCAAAAACGACCAGCATAACGGCCCAAAAACCCAAACCCCCATTTCAAAAATAGGTAAAATGTTCATACCCGACCAACCGGGCAGAACCAATAAATAGAAACGGAGGGGAACACTAGTTCTCATCCGCCTAACATACAGCTATAAGAAATGGAAGTAAAAATGGAGTAAAACCAATAAAACGGGAAGGCCCTACCTGATGGAAAAAGGGCAGAAACCGAAACCCGCACAATAAAATAATCAATCCGCCAAAACTATTGAAACTGACGGCAAAGCAAGAACTCCGCGAGCTGAATCCAACGAGATCAACCTCGCAAAGATCCCATGCTCACAGCTCCCAGAACAAACAAAACAAGAATCCTACAGAAGAGGATTTCCAAATTGCTCTCCAAATTTCAATTTCCAAAATGTGAGAAGTGAATAATGAATTCACTTTTCCAATATTTATTCATTTTGAGTGAATAGCTGGTAATGGAAAATAGCTAGCTGGAGTAGTTAAACTCCGAAACAACCCAAACGAAAACAGGTTATTATCCGTAATGGAAATTCACCTAAGGCAAAGCTGCCAGAAATTAAATCCAAAAGATTAAAAACCCGAAAACCCAAAATTACAGAAAAACACTTAACACTTTTGCGACAAATGCAAACTTCTAAATGCACAAACATGTTCACTGGTCTAATCACATAATGCAATTGAGTTCGGATTTACTAATCACCGAAAGGTTTTAATATAAAACAAGTAAGTAAGGATACGTCGACCATATAGGAGCGACATTGGCAAAATATGAATAGCTGGATCACTAACTCCATAGGCCTTTGCCAGGGATGTAATTCCTGCACACTAGAACACACGATCAAGTGCAATTGCATATAATATAATAGCCGAAGCAATTAAAGCATTTAAATAACTCATTAATCCATTTACACCACTCACATTCGCATTAATCATAAAAGACGAGAATGAAGTAAATAACCATTGTATAGAATCCATCTCATAACATAGTCAACAATTAGGTCCAATACATCATATTGCCAGATAATCAGTTATCATAGATCTACTGTCATCTCAAAATAACATCAACATGCAAATATGATAAACTAAATAGCATAGTAAAAAAGCATCTATGGTATGGAAATCAAAATATAACATTCGACCCTCAGGTCGTCTCAAGGTACAAATATCAAAAGAGTATCAAGTATCTCTCAAAACAAAAATAGACAAGGTACAGACTACAAACACGAGAGGCACTACATCCTCCCCCACTAGTATAGGCTTACTCCTGGAAGCCAGCAAAAAGGTAGGGGTACAATCCCCTAAATCGTGTAGCATCTTCCCAAGTCACAGAGGCCTCATCGCTTAGGTCCCATTGGACCCTTACCTGCTCTATGTCCTTACCTCGCAAGGTCAGCCTCCGGTGCTGTAGGATACAAATGGGCTCCAAAGTAAGCTGCCCGTCCGCTACCTGCAAAGCATCCCAATCAAGAACATGGGTCACATCAGGGATATAATGCCGCAAAACAAAAACATGGAAAACATCATTTATGCGCGATAGGCTAGGTGGCAACGCTAGACGATAAGCAACAGGACCAATCCTCTTGAGGATCTCAAAAGGTCCAACAAAACGTGGTGCCAACTTAGAGCCTTTCCCATAACAGATAGGGCTCTTCCTCGGCCGCACTCTCAAAAACACCCTGTCACCAACAAAAAAGTGACGATCCAACCTATGGGCATCTGCATACTTCTTCTGCCTGTCCTGAGCAGTAACCAAATGCTCCCTAATGTGAACAACCTGCTGCTCCATATCCTGAAGCATCTCTGGACCCAAAAGAACATAGTCCTCCAAACGATCCCAACTCAAAGGGGTACGACATGGTCTGCCATACAAGGCCTGAAAAGGTGACATGCCAAGTGAACTATGATAACCATTGTTGTATGCAAACTCAACAAGGTATAAATAGTCCTCCCACTTCTCTTGCCTATCCATAACATACATGTGAAGCATATCCTCCAGAACCTGATTTACTCTCTCAGTCTGACCATTGGTCTCTGGGTGATAGGCTGAACTGAAATTGAGCTGAGCGCCCAACGCATGCTGTAGAGATGTCCATAGTGCAAAAGTAAACACTGGATCTCTATCTGAAATGATATGACGAGGGATCCCATGCAAACGAACAATATCCACCATGAAAACATGCGCTACGGAAGAAGCAGTGTAGGATGCTCTCATGGGTGAAAAATGTGCTACCTTGGAAAACTTGTCCACTGTCACCATGATACAATCATGTCTCCGCGATGACATAGGCAACCCTGTAATAAAATCAATAGATATCGTATCCCACTTCCACTCTGGAATGGTATGTGGCTGCAAAAGACCCACCGGATGCTGATGCTCTGCCTTCACTCTCTGGCACTCGAGACATCTAGCAACAAAGTCAGCAACATTGCGTCTCATCCCTACCCAGAAGTATAGCTGTTTGAGATCAGCGTGCATCTTCTTGACTCTAAGATGTGCAGAATATGGTGCACGATGCGCTTCTGACAAAACTAAGGTACGAAGATCACCCGACAAGGGTACATAAATACACCCTGAGTGTCGCAATAATCCATCTGACTCAAGCATATAACCTGAAAATCTCCCCTCAAGGGTACGTCCAGACTCGATCTCTGCCCTCACCTCCTGATACCAAGAGTCACTAGGCAAAGCCTCCAAAATACAGCTTCGCAAGTCCACTCCCAATGACATCACTGATACCTCATGTCACCTCCTGCTCAAGGCATCTGCAACAACATTCTCCTTCCCTTTGATGTAATGAACATCAAATTCATACTCGCATAGGAACTCCATCCAACGACGCTGTCGTGCATTCAAGTTTGGTTGAGTAAAGATATACTGCAAGCTCCTATGATCGCTATGCAACTCAAACCTGTGTCCCAAAAGAAAATGCCTCCAACGTACAAGGGCATGCACTACGGCCACAAGTTCCAAATCATGAGTGGGGTAGTTTAGCTCATGGTCCTTGAGTTTTCTAGACTCAAACACAATCACTCAACCATCCTGCATTAACACCGCACCCACACCTTCCAACGAAGCATCTGTGCAAACCATAAAATCACCTACAGGATTAGGCATTGCAAGGATTGGTGCACTAGTCAAACACTCCTTAAGAGCCACAAATGCTGCCTCACATTGGTCTGACCAAAAAAACTTCTTCCCTTTCCTCTGAAGAGAAGTGATGGGATGGGCTACTCGTGAAAAATCCTTCACAAAGCGATGGTAGTAACTCGCTAATCCCATGAAACTACGAACCTCTGAGACATTAGTGGGTGCCGGCCAATCCATGATAGCACGAATCTTCTCCGGATCCACTACAATTCCATCACCAGTGATGATATGTCCCAAATACTTCACCTCTGACTGGAAGAACCCACATTTACTCAGGTTGCCATACAGCTGATGGTCTCTCAAGTACTGCAATACCTGACATAAATGGACTTCATGCTCCTCCACAGTCTTCGAGTAGATCAATATGTCATCCAAAAACACAATGACACACTGATCGAGGTACATGCAAAATACCCCATTCATCAAACTCACGAACACTGATGGTGCATTGGTCAACCCAAAAGGTACAACTGTGAACTCGTAATGCCCATATCGTGTACAAAATGTTGTTTGATGAATATCAGCCTCTTGGATACGAAGCTGATGGTATCCCGACTTTAGATCAATCTTTGAGAACACTCGTGCTCCCTTCATCTGATCAAACAAGTCATCTATCCTTGGCAAAGGATAACGGTTCTTCACCGTCACCTTATTCAATTGTCGGTAGTCAATGCACAAATGCAAAGAACCATCCTTCTTCTTCATGAAGATGACTGGTGCATCCCACGGGGATACACTAGGATGAATGTGGCCCTTGGCCAATAATTCCTCCAACTGCAACTTGAGCTCACTCAACTCCTGAGTAGTCATGCGGTAAGGAGCTCGTGAAATCGGTTCTGCTCCTGGTACAAGATCGATCCGAAAATCAATGTCACGCTGCGGTGGCATACGTGGAATCTCATCAGGAAACACATCAACATACTCACGAAGGAGTGGGTGATCGTCGAGTGTTACCATATGGCTCTCGGCTTCCTCAAGATCACTGAGAGATACAAGAAACAACTGACAACCCTTTCGCACACTCCACTTTAGCTGATTAGCTGAGATAATACGAAGCGAGACTGGTTGTTGAACTCCCAAAAGTTCCACCTGCCCACCTGTGTCATCCACACACTATACCACCTTACGATGGCAATCGATATTGGCCTGATGGGCAGCTAACCAATCCATGCCCAACACAATGTCATACGATCCCAAAGGTAGAATGCGTAGATCCACTGTGGTGGTGAAGGTTCCCAAATCCAAACAACTCCTAACCAATGAGTCAACAGCCACCTTAGAACCCATGGCTAACTCAACCTACCATCTATCAACCTGACGCATTGCCACTAGCCCACATCGCTGAACAAGAGATGGTGAAATGAAAGAATCGGTGGCACCAGAGTCAAACAAAACTGAAGTTGAAATACCATGCAACATACCTGTAGCCTCGACTACTGTACCTTGATGCTCAGCTTGATGGTTGTCAACCGCCGCAAAGACTCTATGATTCTGACCCGCATCTCCTACAGTAGGCTCAGATCTTGCTGCTCCCTTACCAGGTCCTGTAGATGGTTTGATGGGACAATCATAAGATTTATGGCCAGGTTGGCCACAAGAGTAACAATTCTAGAAAAGTTGGGTCCTGTCCCACGACCACTCTGAGTAGCACTAGGTTATGGTGCACTACCTCTGCTGGAAGTCTGCTGACTGAACTGAGGAGGATGATCTTGGTGAGATTTCTAGCCTCTGTTCTGATTATCTCCTTTCTTCCCTGAGGTACCAGAATATAGCCTCCCTCTAGCCCTATGTCGATAACGACCTTTCTTACCCCCTTGAGGGGGTTCTGATTGGGCTTGATCCTTTCCAGTGGACAGGGTAAACTGAGAATCTTGTCTTGAATACCTTGCACTTTGGTTCTGAGAACCAGATCTACTACTAAATCCTCTAGCCAAATTTTCCTCTGCAATACGTGCCTTCTCTACCGCGAGCACAAGAGTTCTGGGCTGATGCATTCGGACTTCTCCAATGAGGGAATCCTTAAGGCCTCCAATAAAATGATGCGCTAAGAGAAAATCATCATTGTTGTAGCATGAATACTGCCTAAGTTCAAAGAACCGGATCTCGTGCTGATCCACAGTCATATTCCCTTGACGGATAGCATGGAACTCATCAGCACGAGCCTCCCTGTACTAAGGAGATAAGAATCTCTCTCAGAATCTCTCCTCAAAAATCTCCCAGGTGAGATCTGCAACGCTAAGCTGAAGCTTCTGACTCTCAATATTCCACCAAATGGATCTGTGGTCCCTCAACTGCATAATTGCACAACGGGCCCTCATGTTGGTTGAATATGGATACATGGTGAAGCAGCGCTCCATGTCTAGCAACCAAGTCTCAGCCTTGAGGCCACTTCCCTTACCATCAAAAGGTGGTGGTTTGGAACTCTGAAGGGACTTCATGATATCCAACCTGATGGAGTCCTCACTATTGCGGTCTCTACCACCCCGACGGTGTCCTCTGCCACCTGGTGGAGTAAGAGAATGCTCACGATCATGTTCCTCCTCTCTATGCTCAGAGTGATGGGAACCTCCATGATGAGATCCCTCTTCCTGATTTTGATTCTGCTGGCGCTCCTCAACACAAGGGCCCAAAAGAGCAAGAATCTGTTGGAGGATAGGCATCACCGCCCCTCCGCCATTCTGATCACCAATATTACCAAGTTCTTCCCCTCCTCCCTGACATTCCTCTTCATGGTGCTCATTTTCACGGTTACCACTATGGGTACCACCACGGCCACCAGGTCTATGTGCAGGAGGCATCACTGATAGGAAGCAACAAGATAATGTCAGAACAATCAGATCACAGCATAAGAGTTAGAACAATAAACCAAGGAGAAAACAGATAATAAAACAAGATAGCAATACACAACAGAAAGAAAAACCATAGTGGAAGCATAACACAGAGATCCCAATGTTGCAACATGGGCTCTGATACCAGATGTAATGCCTCACCCGGAGATCCTTGGAAACAAGGATGAAAAAAAGACAGAAGAAATTTTTTTTTTTTACAAGTGTAAAAGCACATGAGACAACCTACACAAACCAAAAGATCACAATGGAAGACTGAAAGACAACCAAGCACCAACGGATCTCCAAACGCCACTACCACTTAGAACACAATCACAACGCCACAAAGACCTACCAAGCCGAAAGACATAAGCTGACTCTTGGAAACTGTCTAAGTCTGAAATCCTGAAGCCCTAAAATTTGGCTAAGTCTAAATTTCTGAAGCCCTGATTTTTCCTAGAATCTACACTTTAGCTCGTAGAGGTCTAAAACCCATCTCAAATGAATCGTAACTTATACTTAAACAATATATTTTAAGCCCCTTACAACACCTGAGAAGCACTAGGAAGGTAAGAAAACCAAAAGGGTATCTAAAACCAACTTTCAAACTTTATTTCGACAAGCCGAACTAGCCCCTATTTTTCGCGTGAAGATAGAGCACCAGTATTTCTTCTCACGCGAAGACTTTCACTGGCTCGCGCGAGTACTTTTCATGCTCGCGCGAAGACTTCATTTCTCGCGCGAAGAAATCCGCGGCTCGCGCGAAGATTCTCATTCTCGCGTGAAGATTCTCATCCTCGCGTGAAAGAGAATCATCCTCCCGTGAAGATTTGAATCAGCACGCACCCAAAAACATAAAAACCAGGCTAGAAAAAGAACGAAACAAAGTTCCTCCACACCGGGGAGTACCGGATCCACTTTTCGAGGTAAGGACACTCGAATCCAAGCTAAGAGATGGACAACTGGAAGCAAAGTCTAACCATCTAAAACAATAGCAAGGGAAGAACAGAAGGAAACATTGCCATAAACTAAAGTAACATCGTAGTGAGTATGAAAATAACCTCTTACATTTAAGCATAAATATCAAAGCAATAAACCAATTAACCAAACTAGGTACGCGGTTCCTCCCAACCATCAATGACATCATAGGACCATCGTGGGCCCTACCCATCCCCCGCACATAACATCCCAAGCCACCAATTAGATCATCGGTGCTGTCGTGATAAGGACATCACTACTAAACATGCTACAATATAAGTAATGAAATCTAACATGCTAGTAGTAACATAAGATAACCCTGAAATTAGATAACATCATCTACTACATGCTAATCATCATAATGAGGAAAGCATTAAAACTAACATCATCTAAGCATGATAACATCATAATGAGAGCATAAATCACAAGAAGCATACTCCGTATACTGAAGTACCAAGTGACACATCCAGCAACAATCATGCTAGAACAATGGACCGTCTCTATACACCGGTCCCTAGCAGTGGTGAAGGTAGCTACGCCTCCCAACCACGTGGCACCCGTAGGTCCACACCCGCCGTGCTGATGGAGATGATGATCCAACCACACACACACAAAACAACAACCATGGCTAACACACACGCCAAGCAGTATGATGACTAAATCCAAGACATAGACAATGCATAAACTATAGGTCCTGGTCAGACACCTCAATGGCTACTACGTAGGGACTAACATCATGGAGAGTCGCTTGGCATCGAAAAGCCCAAGCTAGTATAGGCAGCTACTCCTCTGCCAACCAGGAAGTAGTCACTAGGTTACAGGATAGAAGCCCCCTCCATATGCTACCCTACCCTACCCATGCCCATCCAACGATGAGTGCCCGAAGGCATGCAAACTCCCAACCCAACCCCAATGATCACAACTTTCGAAAGTACCATGGAAGATCGAGCCCCGTAGGTCACCCGACAATGTACATGTGTGTGGCGCACCACCATCACAGAGATCATACACAAGGACAGGATGAGAATGCAAATAGAAGTCAATCGACTGAAAAACAGAATCGAGATGACGGATGCTACATGCATCCCAATGCAACAAAAGATGCAAAAGTGTTCTGACTGGTATCCAAATGGATCATCCAGGTCCACGAACCACAATGTGCCAAGAAAACTCGAGAAAACAGGGCGGCACGCAAAATGAGGTAAAAACCTCAAATTTTGGAAAAATTCTAAAATTAAAACCCATTTGGCCTTTGGGTTCAAAAACCCCAAAAATCCAAAAATAATTGAAAACGGACACCGTATGCAAAAATGGCCAGCATAATGGCCCAAAAACCCAAACCCCCATTTCAAAAACAGGTAAAACGTTCATACTTGACCAACTGGGCAGAACCAACAAACAGAAATGGAGGGGAACACTAGTTCTCATCCTCCTAACATATAGCTACAAGAAACAGAAGTAAAAATGGAGTAAAACCAATAAAACGGGAAGGCCCTACCTGATGGAAAAAGGGCAGAAACCGAAATTCGCACAATAAAATAATCAATCCGCCAAAACTGATGAAACTGACGGTAAAACAAGAACTCCGCGAGCTGAATCCAACGAGATCAACCTCGCAAAGATCCCACGCTCACAGCTCCTAGAATGAACAAAACAAGAATCCTACAGAAGAGGATTTCCAAATTGCTCTCCAAATTTCAATTTCCAAAATGTGAGAAGTGAATAATGAATTCACTTTTCCAATATTTATTCATTTTGAGTGAATAGCTGGTAATGGAAAATAGCTAGCTGGAGTAGTTAAACTCCGAAACAACCCAAACGAAAATAGGTTATTATCCATAATGAAAATTCACCTAAGGCAAAGCTGCCAGAAATTAAATCTAAAAGATTAAAAACTCGAAAACCCAAAATTACAGAAAAACACTTAACACTTTTGCGACAAATGCGAACTTCTAAATGTTAGAATCTGAAAAGATTAATAACCCAGAAAACTAGTGCAAAGAGTAAATATCTAAACTATGAATGCAAATGATACAAAATCAAAATAGAATCATAGAGTTAGTCTCCAAGAGAGTAATGCAAATGCTGGAAGCAAAATAGCATTAAGAGGATGCAAAAATAAGAGATACAAATACAAGCCAATTAGCATGCTTATATAGGCAAGGAAGAGAGAGGAGGTGGCAACACCAACCAATGAGGAGCAACCATCTATCGGACTAAAGATAGCAAAGTATCTTCCCAAGATAGCTAATGGATGCTCACATGTAGGAAGGTGACACCTCACAACCATTCACCTAATAAGACATGCTTTATTAACCTAAGCGAGATTATTAAAAGTGTAGGAAAAACTTAGCAAAATAGGAAAAAATAAAAAAACTACACTAACACCCCCCCATAAGCGAAGCTTAGGTGGATGTAGAAATGGGTCCCGGCAATGAGGCCATGTTAGGTACCCAAGTACAATGCAAGAAGATGCAACCTCTAAAAGTGGGGAAAGAGAGAAAACCACAAGGGAAAAACCCTCCCCCAAAAAGAGGTAAGAACCTAGTGAAGAACTGAAGAAGTCTCCCGCTAGGGAAATTGTCTCCTAAAATAGGAACAAGGAGTGATCATGAAGAAGCAGCATCATTGAAGCATGAAGAACCACAAAACTCTATCAAAATGCTGATTTGTAGAACCCCCATGGAAATAGAAGGCACAAACCATCAACCAAAGGAACCTCCATGGAAATAGAAGGCACAAACCATCAACCAAAGGAACCTTGATGGAAATAGAAGGCACGAACCATCAACCAAAGGACCCTCCATGGAAATAGAAGGCACGAACTATCAACCAAAGAAGCATAGAACAACAATATAACCTCTCCTTAAGGTAGGTGAGGTGACAGGCAGCTAAAAAGATGGGCCAAAAATCTCCTACAACACAGGAGCCAAACTCACCGAGAGTGAGGTACAAACACAAATAAAGGCATGTTTCATCGACACTGCATGAGGAATTAGAGAAAGAGAGCCTATAAGAGGCAAACAACTATCTCCCCCATGGCACTTTATATAATAGTGCGAGTACAACGAATCACAATGATGAAAAGGATCCCAAATGCAAGAGTGGCACTTTATCTCAGTGCGTTGCATAAAGATGCTTACAGTGAATATCAACAATGATCAAAAAAAACATAAGGCTAAAACAACAGAAGGTAAAGCCCAAAACGAAGCAACTGAAGCAACAAAATCGATCTTCGGAGCTGAAACAAACAGAATATCCACCAGAATGTTAAAATGCAAAAGACTGAATAGGATGTTTCTGGAACAAAATCTGGAACAACAACTAGCATCACTGGAAAGAGCACAGAAAGAGCTTTCCAACGATATAAAGAAGTCCAAAATTGGAGATCGAGCTCAAGATACGCCTCTCAGAGTGCAAAATAGAACATTTGGCTTTGACTGCCATAACAGGCAACCAAACTGAATCAAAACTCAAAAAAACCTATACCAGCTTTTCGGCGCTCCTTTCGGATTGGAAAAATACCTCCGTATGCAAAAGTTATGGCCAAAAAACCACAAGTAGGTCCAAAACCAAATAGAAGGAGAGTGCAAGCAAGGATGATGACACACCGCTGACGTCAGCATTTGAGGGGAAAAAATTTGACGGCCCGTCAGCCGTCGTAGTAAAAAAGGCCACGTGGCAGCAACGTGGCAGTGCCACATGGATGCCACGTGGCGGGCAGATTAAGTGGCAGGTACGAAAGATGACGTGGTAGGGGCCACGTGGCAAAGTGCCACATGGCATGCCTGCCACGTGTCACGCGCAGAATGGTGCTGACGTGGCACCTGCTGACTGTGCCCGGTGGAGCAGCGGGCGCTGAGCTGTCACGGGCGGAGCTAGCAGTCGGGCGGCGGCCGGGAGGCGTCTGGGCCGCGGCGGAGACCAGGTGGCACTGCCTGCTGCGGGCTACGCGCGGGTGGCGCGGCGGTGGCGCAGCGGCGGCGCTCTAATTTTATATATATATATTTTATTTTTCTTCGTCCCTGCGTCCGTACGATCCATACAGCAGACCTTGGAGGCTTCAAAAAATCCCCAAAATTGCCCTGTGTCCAAAAACGACAAGCTTTATATGAATCCTAACTGCAAACGGCCTTCCGGATCCAATGGTGATGTCCGTTCGGGCCCAAAGTGCTCCAAAAATTTGCTGATCCCTTGATTTGAAGAAAAATTGCATTCAAATCTGCGACCACCAACGGAGAGGGGTATGGACGTAGCTTTGCATGCTCGATTCTAAAAAATATACAGCTGGTTTTTCAGGGCTGCGAACAAAACTCAGAAAGTGTTTTTTGTCAAAACTTTTCTGATTCTCAGGATCATCCAAAGATGCAAGAGAAGAGCATACTTCGTTTTTCAAAAAACTATAATAAAATATATTTCCCCCCCCCAAATCTCTCAAATAAGGAAACTAAAATCTACTCTTGCACATAGAAAAGCTCTGATACCATGTTAGAATCTGAAAAGATTAATAACCCAGAAAACTAGTGCAAAGAGTAAATATCTAAACTATGAATGCAAATGATACAAAATCAAAATAGCATCATAGAGTTAGTCTCCAAGAGAGTAATGCAAATGCTGGAAGCAAAATAGCATTAAGAGGATGCAAAAATAAGAGATACAAATACAAGCCAGGTAGCATGCTTATATAGGCAAGGAAGAGAGAGGAGGTGACAACACCAACCAATGAGGAGCAACCATCTATCGGACTAAAGATAGCAAAGTATCTTCCCAAGATAGCTAATGGATGCTCACATGTAGGAAGGTGACACCTCACAACCATTCACCTAATAAGACATGCTTTATTAACCTGAGCGAGATTATTAAAAGTGTAGGAAAAACCTAGCAAAATAGAAAAAAATAAAAAACTACACTTACACTAAATGCACAGACATGTTCACTGGTCTAATCACATAATGCAATTGAGTTCAGATTTACTAATCACCGAAAGGTTTTAATATAAAACAAGTAAATAAGGATACGTCGACCATATAGGAGCGACATTGGAAAAATATGAATAGCTGGATCACTAACTCCATAGGCCACTGCCAGGGATGTAATTCCTGCACACTAGAACACACGATCAAGTGCAATTGCATATAATATAATAGCCGAAGCAATTAAAGCATTTAAATAACTCATTAATCCATTTACACCACTCACATTCGCATTAATCATAAAAGACGAGAATGAAGTAAATAACCATTGTATAGAATACATCTCATAACATAGTCAACAATTAGGTCCAATACATCATATCGTCAGATAATCAGTTATCATAGATCTACTGTCATCTCAAAATAACATCAACATGCAAATATGATAAACTGAATAGCATAGTAACAAAGCATCTATGGTACGGAAATCAAAATATAACATTCGACCCTCAGGTCATCTCAAGGTACAAATATCAAAAGAGTATCAAGTATCTCTTGAAACAAAAATAGACAAGGTACAGACTGCAAACACGAGAGGCACTATAGGTAGATTTAGGATCTTGGTTCTTAAATTGGTTATAATGTTGATTAACGATTATTTGTATTGAAATGTTGATTAATGATTATTTGTATAATAGTTACTATGATTAAATAATAATAATATTGTGTCAATTAACTATTAATGTCTAATTAAGTAAAATGATTTATTTGATTGCAGATGCTTTAAAAAAAAAAAACAGACAAGTCCATAACTAACCCACCCCTTTTCAATTTCAAAAAACCCCATATTAGTGTCAAACTGTCAGATTGTTCATAATAACCATTTTTTTTGGCACCGTTATCATTTTTACGATAGTTGTATTAAAGGCAATAAGTTGTTTGTCTTTGGGGGAGAATGGGGGAAGTTATTCATCATTCTAAAATTATTTTGCCATTTTATTAGTTCCTTTTTTCTTATAAGTTGTCGAGAATCGAATGAATAACTACATGGAGATTGTTATAGACATGTCATACATACAGAGTTTTGATTTATTATTACATATATGTTTTTTTGGCAAGTAACAATTCTTAATCAAACCGATTCAATAGTTCCAAGTTGATATAAATTGGGTTTCCCCTAAAACAACTATTTTAGTGCACACAACGAAATGTGGAAAGGATTAATTTATTTATTTTTGACCTAGCATGAACCAACTAAATTGTCGTGTCCCCACTATTAGGGTTATTTTGGAGCTATAATGACTACAACATAATTTTGTAAGTTCATTAAAAATATTTCATATCTATAATAATTTTTACTATGACATTCACAATGAATGCCTTCCACCAAGTTATACTTGGATCATTCTCCACCAAGTGCACTTGGATCATAATATGACACTCATAATGAATTTCCTCCACCAAGTTTTTACTTGGACCATTCTATGACATTCACAATGAATGTCCTCCACCAAGTTCTACTTGGATCATAATATAATATCCATTTAATCACTTATTGTACTTGTCGTAGGCAATGTACTATTGTATTCAGTTTGAACAATTATTGAATTAGTTTTGAACATACCAACCAATCAAATTCAATTATTTTTAATTGATTTCATTTTTCCCTAAGTTTGCATATTTTATATCAATTAAATTTATTATGAAAATTGATTTATCTTCATTATAATTGGTTCAATTCTTTGGGTGTTATAGGACCCCTTTTTTCGGACCTCCCTCCATATTCCATTTTTAACAGCAAGATTATAGGAAATTTATGTATAAATAAAGATATGTACATATTGAAATTAAATATTGTTACTTGATTGCCTTAAATTTTTCTACATCCTCCATAGTGCTCCTCCATATTGCTATGAGATTTTAGTCTATTTTAATGTTTAAAAATATTTATCTTATCAATACTCATTTCATATGATGAAAATATTTATGATTAGAATTAAAATTATTACTTAATTATTATGATCTACCTAAATTATTCAAGTAACTAGATTCTATAGACTAAGCTTCCTCAAATTTTAAATTCTATCTAAGTTATATTAATTTAACTATGTTCTTACACAAAAATTTCATTGAACAACTACCATACTAAAATACTCAAACTAAAAGTTGGAAGTTAGAAATATATTCTTGTGATATCAATATAATTTTTAATTAAAATATAAATAATTGCATATTCATTAAATTAAAAAAAATCAATATTTTAATTAAATTGAATATACATTGACAATTGTACAAGAAACATATATGAAGAAATGTATCCAAACTTATCTTCTAATCACTTTATTTTTAATAAGCATTTGACTGATGGGAAAAATTCTTAAAAGACACTACAAAACTATTTAATTATTTATAAAATATGACAATGTTAGTTATTATCACTAAAACTAAAACTATAACAACAAGTACTAGCCACTATGTGGCACTTGTTCTATTATACATCCATAAGTAATTCCTTTGATGATACTAATTATTGATTTATTGTATTTATATAATTTTTATATATTCAATGACATATGTTAAATTATTATATAATATAACAAAAAATTAAGTATATATCTATAGATTCTAAAATCCACTATAAATTTGTTATAAGAAAATTCTCATTTGAAAAATAAAATAATATAATAAATTTTTATTTATTAATATAATTATATCTAATGTTCAAAATGAAAATACCGTAATATTTTGTAGAAGGTAACTTTCTTCCCCAATATTTCAAAATAATATTTTAACTTCATGGCGTGCTCTATTAATTTCTATGTTATTAGTTCTGTACGCTATCCAAATGAACTTTTTAATCTTTTCTCCCTATATTCACTCCTCTTGTGAAGGATTATGTTTTTTGTGGTTTTTTCTTGTTCCATTGGAATTTATTAAATATGCTCCCAAAGAGCCGCTTTAGGTGGTTACATCCCTTCTTCCTTACTTTACTTAATATGTGCCACTTTATGTATTTTAGGATAATTTTTTAATATTTTTGTTAGTTATTTGTATTTAATTGATTTATTATTTATGTTTAAAATTTAAGTGTTAAGTATAACATAACATTTTCATTCATTTCTTTGTATGAATTATCTAGTATATTTTTATTTTAAATTTTAAATATATGTTTAATGTATCAATTGAATATCTAAATTATTTGTGTATAGTTATTTATATATGGAGCAATTCTTTTTAATATTTTAACAAAAAAAAAAGTATTAACAATATGCATATATTAAAAAAATTATGATTGCATATTTTTTTGGATTTTATTAAGGCTCAATTAAGGGGATATGACAGTCTTCTCTCCTGGAGATTGCTTGTCCTCAAGCAATTCTTCTTAAGTTTGGTCCATCTAATATTTTTTAGACATAGATCATTTCATGACATTCACAATGAATGCCCTCCACCAAGTTGTACTTGGATCATAATATAATATCTATTTAATCATTTATTCTACTATACATCCATAAGTAATTCCTTTGATGATACTAATTATAGATTCATTGTATTTTAATTATATTTATATAATTCTTGTATATTCAATGACATATTAAATTATTATATAATATAACAAAAAATTAAAGTATATACCTATAGATTCTAAAATCTACTCTAAATTTGTTAAAAGATAATTCTTCATTTGAAAAATAAAATAATATAATAATTTTTTAATTTATTAACATAATTATATCTAATGTTTAAAATGAAAATAACATAATTCAACTTAATTATAAAAACATACCTCTTTTTATCTTACCTTACATGCCAACATAAGTGCTCTTTCCTAATATTTAGTAGAAGTAACTTTCTTCCCCAAGATTTCAAAATTATATTTTAACTTCATGACATGCTCTCTATTAATTTCTATGTTTTTATTTTTCTACACTTTCCAAATAAACTTTTTAATCTTTTGTCCCTATATTCACTCCTCTTTTGAAGGATTATGTTTTTCATGGTTTTTTCTTGTCCCATTGGAATTTATTAAATATGCTCCCAAAGAGCTGATTTAAGTGGTCATGTCCCTTCTTTAATTTACTTAATATGTGCCACTTTATGTATTTTAGGATAATTATTTAATATTTT
Source organism: Cupressus sempervirens (assembly GCA_028749045.1). Lineage (NCBI taxonomy): Eukaryota > Viridiplantae > Streptophyta > Pinopsida > Cupressales > Cupressaceae > Cupressus > Cupressus sempervirens. The sequence continues at coordinate 152,321,046 of CM053790.1, forward strand.
AAGTTAGTTATTTATATTTAATATATTTATTATTTATGTTTTAAAATTAAATGTTTTTGAATAATAAAGCAGCCAAAACAAGGGGGTTGGCCCATACATAAGACAAACTGGCCTACAACCAGTAAATTACCATGCAAACAAAAGATTACTCTCTACTACTGGTTATCAAACAAAAACATCATTGAAAGGAGCATAATAAAAAAATCTTCTAGGCGTCCTACTAAGACAACCTGAAATGGTACTACTTAAAAGAAAGGAGTTTTTAAACAAAGGAAAAACAATATTTAAATAGACTAAGTCCTTAAACTAGCAAACTAACAAACACATAAAATAGAGAGGAGCAAACCCTAATTGGGATTCTTCCTAGCCTTCTCTTTGAGGAGGATGTTTGCCCAATCTTCTGCCAAGAAATTGAAAAGCATCTTGGAGTCCTCATGAGCCAAGTCCTCCTCTTGGTTTTCCTTCAATAGGTGTAGGGTAGTGGTCATCACATGTGTCACCTTGATGGTGAACTTTGACAAAAGTGAAACCCTATTTTCTAGGGCCTACATCCTCTCCTAGGTTTTTAACCTCCAAATTGTGGGTCTCCATGGTATCCTCCAACTTACCACGTAAATTTCCCTCCACCATGTCACTATCATTATTCTACAAAGCCAAGGGGTTAGAAATAATCTTTTCTTTAGGTATTGCCTTAGCTAGGGAGGATGCCATCATAGGAGAGAGGGCTCTTTCCACCATTTCTGGGAACTAATCCTACGTGAGGTCCACCCTATCCATGGTAAGAGAAGCGAACACATGGGTCACCTCTTTTCTCCCATTATCCTCACCGCCCGAGCCTGACATAGAGGAGTCTAAAATTTCCACCTCCTTATCCTCCTCATTCTCCATGCAATAGTTTTACATCTTCTATTTCACTCTTTGTTTGGGGTGGGCTATCTCTTCATAATCTAAATCTCCTCTTGTGAAGTAGTGGTCATCATTTTCCTTTTGGCATTCATTTTCACTATTCTTCCAGACCTTCATCTTCCACCTCTAACCTCTTCTTCCAATTCCTCTAGATCTTGTTGCTTCCCTTTCTTTATTTTCACTTTTTTTATAGGAGGGGTATTCTTTCTCTCCTTAGGGGACCCACTTGGTGATGGTTGGGGGGTAGGGTCTCTAGGGTCAGTAATTCTTAGAGGGATATGGTGGGGGCGAGGGTTATGAAGAGTCGAGATATCAACCTCCACAATTCTAGGGGGTAACAAGGCTAGATGGAATTGGTATAGGTGGAAGATCAAACCTTGGTGAAGGATTGTATAATTAATCCCCTTTTTCATCTTTTCCTTAACATCCAAAATAGTGTTAACTAATTCATGTAACAGGAAGAAAGGAATCAGAATGCTATCATGATTGCAAAAATGATTTAGGAGGGGAAAATGGTAATAGTAGTACACTCCATACCTCCCTTATAGAGTGAGATATTTCATCAGCACCAAACAAACTTTATTCCATGGATCTAGAAGCTTTTCACACATAAACCCACCATGATGGCGAATGGGTTCTTCACCCTCTTGAAAGAAGTGATTCAGGTTGGCTTCATCCATAATCCTAGTCACCTTCTACCATTTTCTCCCCTTCATCGCAAGGTGCATTGCCAAAGAAATAATTTCCTTAGACACCTGAAACATAATTCCATTAACCATCACCTTTCTATCATCCTAGGAATTCACAAATTGTTGAAAACAACTCTCATCAAAACCATTCAACACCTCCATGAATAGGACCAATCCCCCCTCCTTTAGCATGTACCAGGTTAGGGATTTTTAGGCACTTTCCTCAATCATCAAAGGCTCAATACACAACATATCTCCCCCCATTGCATAAAGCTTCACTGAAATTCTCACTCCTTTCAAAGCTCTAGACTAGAGGCAAATTTTAAAATCATAGTCACATTATATGAAAAAATAAGTTGTACAAAGTACTGATGAAAGCCTTTACTACCATCAATACATGTGTCACTTCTCAGATTTTTTATCACTTGCCAATTACCATTTCCCCTATACTACTCTATTTCATCATCTCCAAGAAGTTGAAGCCTTTTGAAATTTGAGTTATTACTTTACGTCCAATACAAAATTATTATAAATTAAATCATAAAAAATACACTCAAATTGTACTTTGATTTTCTTTTCCTTTTGAACCACGCAAATTTATTATTGAAAGTACCCTTTCCATCATTTCTTTCCATCTTTCCATAGTGAACTGACCCCATCAGTTGAGTCAGCACTAAGTTGTCACTAAGAACCATACAATCTATCCAAGTAGACCCAATCATGGGTAATAGTCTTTATTCACTAAAAGTCTTGCCAAATTTGGTAATGCTCCTATTTCTCTCCAGCAACCTAAGCATGCACTCTTAGACTCAGTGTCACCATCACGTCTACCACCACGTTGCCCTCCTAGTAAATATGTTGTAGGTCATATCTTTTTGAGCTAGTTAATAAATGCCAAATTTCTTTAATCGCCCTTTTTATCACCTAACCATCTTTCATGTTTCCTTTCACTATTTCTATGACTATCTTCAAGTCTCCTTCAATCACCACATTCTCCCATCCCACACCTATTACCATTTTCAAGCCCCAAAGGTGAACCATAGCCTCTACAACATTATATGAGGCTTTCCCTAGATTTCTAGCATAGGCCAACTACATTCTACCATTGCTATCTCTAACTATAACCCCTCCTATTGAACCCTCCCTTCTTGTTGCACCATCAAAGTTAAGTTTAACCCAACTCTCCTTAGGGGGGCTCCATCTCATCCTTATTCTTGCAAGTTTTTTGGAGTTGTCAACCTCCATGAATCCTTTCTCAAGATTCTAACACCTGGAAATCCTTTGTTTAGTCATAGTGGTAGGAAGCAACAATTTTTACCACTTGCAATTTTGCATATTCCTCACAATCAGCTTGAAGATCAAATCTGTAACAATCTCTTCACTTCTTTCTTCATTTTTGAATAGCCTATTATTTCTATCCTTCCAAATACCCCAGCAGACATTGGGGGATCACTTTCCACATTTGTATAAAGAGAAGGTGGAGAAATGGGCATTTCTAATTCACAACAAATTGATCTATCCCCTTATGGAACACCCACACTATCTCCAACTTCTAAAGCAACCTTCCCCAGATGTTAATAAAAAAGCTACATTCTAGGAATAGATGGGGGATACTTTCTTCCTCCTCTTTACAAAGATAACATCTATTGGGTAATTGGAAGCCCCTTTTTCTTGGGTTATTTATGGTTAGGATCTTCCCATGCATAGTGACACACCAAAAATAATTTACCTTTGGAATCAATTGGTTGAACCAGATTTTCTGCGAGCAATTAGCTCCATATCTTTCTCCAAAATCATCCTATCAGTAGAACCAACTGAGAAATCCCCTGACAAGGTTTCCTTCCAAATGAAGGTGTCATCCCGAGCCACCCCCAAAATTCTATAACCTTAAAGGATCTCTTCAAGGTCCTCCAGAAAACTTCCCCATCTAAATATCCCTGGTGTAGTTGTATCTTCTTCCACCTCCTACTTGACCCAATCAAATCCATCACTTTACTTCCCACCTACAATTAGAGATGCTCTCTGAGAATACTAGACTTTGTTTAGACCAAAGGTTTTCCAATTAACCAAGTATCCTCCTAGAATCTTACTTGACTACCCTCACCCACCAACCACCTCACTCCTTTCCTAAGAAGACTTCTATTTTTTTAATGATGTTTCCCCATATCTTGGACCCCACAGGGAGGTCATTCCTTTAGATAAATATTCCTCCAGCTATAGTAAATATATTTCAAATTCCCTAGGTACTTAGCTTTGAGGATCTTACACTAGCTAGCCTCATCCTTCACTAGTTTTCAACCAATCTTAGTGAGAAGAGTATTGATCAAGTTAGTAATCTTTATGATTCCTAAACCCCTTTTTCTTTTTCATTTACACATAGTATCCCAACTCACTAGACTCAGTAGGTTCTTCTCCCACCAAAGGAAGTTTTTTGGATTTTCTATAATTTCTCAGCCATAGCCTAAGAGATTTTGAACAGGGAGGGGAAGTAGACAAGGATACCTTGGAGGGAAGATGTTAGGAGTTGGAGCTTACCTGCACTACTCAAAATTTTACCTTTCCACTCAATCATCCTCTTTTGCATTTTTTCCATAATAATATTCCAAAAGAGGTTACTTACCTCTTTAATAGTCAATGGGAGCCCCAAATATGTGTTAGGGAGGGAGGTAGTATTGCAACTCATAATCTTTAGCACCCTTCTTTGAGGATAAGTGCAAGAAGTTGGGTCTCACTTTTGGGTAAAAAAGTGGAAGTATTTTTCCTATTTTTTGAAATTTCTTGTCAATTGATGTCAAAATTTGATGCATTTAGAGATTGAATATAAAAAAAATTAGAAATAAAAATTGTAGTATTCAAAATCTACTTTTTGAATATGTAATTTATTTGTGTACCCATATGATAGATTATTTTTTTGTATGGATCTTTCAAAACCACCTTTTCAAAATGCTTGTTTCAAGACCATACCACACTCGTGTACAGACACCATAATTTGACACAAATAAACAATTTTTTGGAAATCCTTTTACATGAAGTTACCTAACACACCAAAGATTTATAATAATATTTTTCCTTAATTTTTTATTATTAATTTTCAGGCTATAGAGGTAAATTTTAAAACCTCTCATGTACAGACACCATAATTTGATCAAAATTTCACTTTTTTCAAAAAAAAATTTAACTTCAAAAGAATTGAATGTAGATTGATGACATAAATTAATTTAAGAAAAATCTTAAAATAAAAAGTTATTAAAGTTTTAGTGAATGTCGGTATTTTACATTTAAGTACCACCTTTGATTAAAAAATAATACAAAAATAGTAAATAAAATCATAACACTATTTTTTTTTTTTTTTTTGAAATTAAGACAGTGAGAGCTCTAATGAATTTTTGTTTCATAAAAAAAATTGATTGGGAAGACACTCTAAAAATTATGACAAGGCATGAATTTGTCAGTTCAATGCCTTAGCCAACTCTTGAGATGTCAAGGCATAGGCTTGGTATCACCAAGCCTATTTCGATCCAAAATTCAAGCCAGGAACAAAAATCCCACCCCATGTTGTAAGAAACAGCCATTCTTTTGTTGTAAGAAACAACCATTCTTTATTTGAAATCGAAAAAATAGGTACCCATTTTGAAAAAATTAAAAGCGACATTCAAAATCCCCTTAAAATTTTTTTAAAAACTATTTTTTTTAAAAATGGGTATCCATTTTTTAAAAGTTAAAAATGGGCACTCAATTTTTTTTAAAATGGGTACCCATTTTTAAAAAATTGCATACTTAGGTTTTACTTTAAAAAAATAGGTACACGTTTCTAAAATATTCAATTTTTTTAATTTTTCAAAAAATGGGTATCCAATTTTTTAAAAAATGGGTGCCCATTTTTTAAATTTAGGATTGGGTACTCAAGCCAAAAATAGGTGCCCATTTTTTAAAATCAAGTACCTATTTCATAAGGGGTCTCATTCCGCGAAATTAACTTCTACAGAATTGCGACCCAACTTTGTGCATTCACCCTTGAATATCTAGCTCAGTGTTGAAGAAGAACATGTTTCTTTTATCCAAGTTAATTTTTTGGCCCGCATTAACTGCATAGATCTCTAGGACATGTTTCCAGGCTCTAGCTTCCAACACCAAAGAGTCCCCACTAAGGAAGGTATCATCCACAAACTATTGTATGACCTCCGCTAGGAGGGAGGTAGCTAGTTTAATGCCTTTGATCTCTCCCCCTTCCACCTTTCTCAAGAAATCTCTTCCTACCACTTCAGCAACCATGATGAATATGTAAGAAGAAATAGGGTCCCCTTTCCTTAGGCCCCTTTCCCCATTGAGTTTTCCCTAGGGTGAACCATTCACTAACACAGATTAGTAGACAGTATCAACCATCATTTTGATAATTTTAATAACTCTCTGGCTGAAATTGATTTTCTCCATGACTTCATACAGGAAATCCTAGCTAATCCTATCATAAGATTTGGAAATATATAACTTTAAATCCATACCCAAATTACCACCCTTATCCATCGAGTGTAGCACCTCATGAGTAGTGATAGTAGCATCTAGGATCTGGTGTCCCAAGACAAACCTATTCTGAGTTTTCCTTATGAATCTATGGAGGAGTGGCTTTAGTTGGTTCACCATTATCTTAGAGAAGATCTTGTAGGTATTGTTACAAAGGTTGATGGGTCTGAAGTTAGAAAGAGCCCTCGGGTCCTTGATTTTTGGGACTAGAACTATAGATATTTTGTTAATTCTCTTGAGAAGCTTCCCAATCTTGAAAATTTCATGTGCTACTCTAACCAAATCAACTTTTAAAACATCGTAGAAGTATTGGAAGAAGGCCAAGGGGAAACCATCAGGGCCCGAAGATTTGTAGGCCTTCATGGAGAAAATAGCTCTATGCACTTCCTCCTTAATGAAAATTTGTGTAAGCTCATCATTCTCCTCTACCAAGATCACATTAGGCATGAAGTCAATCAACCACTACATATACTCCCTATTGAAGGTCCTTTTCTCCTCCTTATAAGAATTTTTGAAGTAACTACTAGCCCAGTTTCCAATCTCCTTTGTCTTTGTTAACTTTATATTATGATCATTCGTCACAGAGTCAATAGTGTTTCTCCTTTTATGGTTAGAGGCAGACCTATGAAAGAATGTCATATTTCTATCTCCCAACTTTAGCTAGAGTTCTTGATCTTTGTGTCCAGAATGTTTCCCCTCTATTCATTGTATCCTTCCACAACTACCTACAATTTTCCTCTTCAAGAATAATGTCTTTCGATGCCAAGTCCTCCCCCATCGCCTTTTGGAGCTCCTCTAGTTTTCCTTCCACCTCCTTTCTAGTCTTAAAAATATCTCCAAAGTATCTCTTATGCCAAGGTCAAAAATTCCTTCTCACATTGTCCAATTTTTCTGAGAGCCTAACCATTGTAGTTCCCTCAATATTTATTCTCCACCACCCCTCAACACAAGTTCTAAATTATAGATGAGACTGCCACATAATTTCATATCTAAAAGGTCTTGGGCCTCCCTGCACCTCCTCATGAGACCATCCTAGGTAGTCCCATGAGAGTGGAGGAAGTCAGCCCATTCCATCCATTTGGGACAAGGAGTCTATCCAGTTTGACTTATATGAGGTCAACCCCCTTCCTATTATTTGACCATGTAAACTTGACACCTCTCATTGCCAAATCCATCAAGTGATTTTTGTTTATAAACTCAACCAAATATTTCATGCTATCAATAAAATCCACCACTCCTCCAGCCTTCTCTAAGGGGTATAATGGGGAATTAAAATTGTCCATACAAAAGGAGTTCCTAGAATGGGATAGGAAGTTAGACAACTCCTCCCAGAGTCAGTATCTTCCTTGCCTCTAGTTTGGGGCATACACATTAATGACATTCTAGGTCTCCTCATCTTTCTTGTGCTCAATAATAAGGTAGCATTTAGAATTATGGATGAAATTCCCTTTACCAACACTAGGGTTCCAAAAGGTGGCCACACCTTCTAACGCTCCCTCTACTTTACTATAACAATATTTAGCCCCTAGCCAACTATAACCCACAATACTATCTAGATTAGCCATGGTCATTTTAACTTCCTAAATTAGAAGGACATCAATCCTTGTATTAGATAGTTGTTGCTTAAGTGCAAATTGCTTCTAAGGGCTATTCAACCCCCTCATTTTTCATAATAGTATAATCATTTCCTACCCTTGGCCATAGACTCTAGGGTAGGTTACCTACCACTAGCTACCTCTCTTTTCATCTGCTTCATCCTTCTATTTTGCTTCACCATCTTCCCCACATCCAGCTTCATCTCCTTCCCACCCTCTAGTTTCTTTGAAACTCTGGTCTATCTTCTCTGATTTTGTCATTTTCCCTCATCTTCCCCTAGAGAGGAAGTAGAGGTCATGGTTATTTCTATCATCTTGGCAAGTGGGGGAAATTCTTCACTTCAACTAAGCACATGGGCCACCTCTTTGTCTTCCAAATCAATCCCCCACTACTATATTTGGGCTTGAGTTATGACGACAAACAGTCATAATTATGATGATAACTCATCGACCAACCAACATTAGTCAAAATTGGTTCGCATCAAATAGGTGTCATACTTTTGTTGTCATAGATTGCAACAAAAAGGGTTACCATCACAATTGGAATAACCATAGGTGTCATAAATTGGTCTATCATTCTGGCAAACCATTCATTTTCACTATAACAATTGTGGCAGAAATCTGTCAATGACACCATCACAATTGAGACATATGTGTAATAGAAATACTATGGGCCCCAAGGAAATCTTTTAGAATTGTCTGTCACAATGAGGATGAGCATGTGGCAGGAATGCAACAAGATCATCAACTAGTTGTCGCAATTGTGACAACCTACTATATTAATTTTAAAAAATTATCAACAACCATTAAATTTTTATGATGCAATCATAGGTTAATATTGAGCCTCACTTGGTTTCCAAAATAGTTTAATATTCTCTAGTAATCAGGGCCAACTACATGAAGGTGGAAGGTCATTTGGCCCCATTCCCACTCCAACATCTAAATTCCCCATCAAAATTTAAAATCTTAAATTTTTTATCAATGTTTAAAGTACAAAAAAAGATTCCAAACTTGCAAAAGTGACATCATTTTCGCATATTCAAAGTCATTTTTCCATTGCATCCAAAATAAGATTATGCCACTCTAAATTGAGAATGCATGTACAACTACATTCTGTATGCATGGACAATAAAAGGAACTTAAAAAACCTAGCACATTTACTTTTATTTAATAGGTCTATGAAAACCTCTAACAAAAATGCAAACATGTTGGGTTTTTTAGCTCCACTTGATGTCATATGCATATGAATTGAGATTGCATATTGAACTATGGCATCTATCTGCATTGCCTAAAACCAATAGATTCACACAGTTATTTGTCATACAATCATAGGTTAATGTTGAAATTCACTTGGTTTTGAGAATAGTTTAATATACTCTACTAAGAAGGGCCAACCAAATGAAGGTGGAAGCTCATTTGTACTTAACATCTAAAATATTCAAGAAATGATTAATCTTTAAAGTACAAAAAGGGTTCCAGACCTGCAAAAGTGACATCATTTTCCCATTTTTTGGTGCATGTCATTTTTTCATCTCATCCAAAATAAGATTCTGCCACTTTGAATCAAGAATGCATGTGCGGATACATTCAAATGCATGGACAACAAGCAAAGCTAATAAAACACAACATGATTACATTTATTTAATGGGTCTATTAAGTTTTTAAAATTATGGACCATCATCATGAACAATGTTTGTGATGGTCTATAACTTAAAATACCTAATTGAAGACCTCTAATAGAAATGCAAATCTATTTTATTTTTCATCTCTGCCTAATGTCATATGTATATGAAACAAATCCAATATTAGAAACCCCCCCCTAAGAAATTATAGTTCAAGTGAAATAAACACATGAAAAATGAGAGAGAAAAAGAGGAATCTACTTACCAATAGGCATTCCCATTGCATCTGTGGCCATGCTACTTGCTGAGTGAGTTTTATTGTTTTTCCTGTTGTGCCAAGATCTCTTTGTTTATATACATACATACATACACAAAGATCATAAGGGCTCATACATACACACACACACATAAATACATACATGTATATATATACAAAGAGATCTTTTTTAATGTCCTAAGTGACTTACCTCAAGATCCTCCACAAAACTAATGTAGACCAGGGAAAATGGGCAGAGTTCACAAGAAATTTTACAAAAAATATATCATAGCAAATGTTTTTAGAAAGAAACAAGCCATAACCTAGTTAAATGGGTCTAATTATTGATTAGTTGGGTTCATATATACATATATTTAACTAGGTTATGGTTTTTACAAGGGAATGAGCCTCATGATTATGGCATTTACATAGAAGAAAAACTTGCTTCTTCAACTCCTTACACTCAACTCTACATTGAAATTATTCTTCTAGTATTTACAATAGCTACTACAAATTCTTGGGAGCCAAGGGACCTTAAACCTATGCTATGTTTTATGGAGACATGGGAGAAGTTACTACCAACTTCAATACTTCATAACATTCTAGATCATATAGTGATGCCTAAATTAACAACAATAGTAGATACTTGGGATGCAAAGATCACAAGGGCATGACAAAAAATTCCTATATAATTGTCATAATATTAGGTGCAATAAAATAAATGAGATGCAAAGATCAAAAGGGCACAACAATGAGATGCAAAGATCACAAGGACATGACAATGAAATGAAATGATCACAAGGGCATGGCAAAAAAATCCTAGATCTTCACATGATACATATATACATACATACATATACATGTATGTATGTATACAAAGTGATCTTTTTAAAAGTGCTTATTACATCTTAGCACAATAGAAAAATTGATCCAGCTACATTCATATTATAGAATCCAAATAATAAAACAATAAAACTCACTCAACCCATGCTAAGTGACTTAGCTCAAGATCCTGCACAAAATAATGTTGATTGTTCCTTTTATTGTATATAATTTGATGACAATTCTACAAAAATTTATAATTAACCTAGGTAATCAAAAAGTAGGCCCATTCAATTGGGTTATGGATTGTATATATATATGTATATTTGACTAGGTTATAACTTCTGCAAGGGAATAAGCCTTGTGATTATGACATTTACATACAAAGAAGAAGAACTTGCTTCTTCAACTCCTTACACTCAACTCTTAATTGAAGTTATTCTTCTAGCAGTGAGAATAGTTACTACAAATTCCTAGGAGACAAGGGACCCTGAACCTATGCTACATTTTATGGAGACATGGGAGAAGTTACTACTTTCTTTAGTACTTCATTACATCCTTGGCTTCCATTTTTGGGCTAGCATATGGAGCCTTTATATCTAACCATTTTTTATAAATTGGGGAATGTGCTTCATTCCTATCATTCAAGTGGTGCATTTGCATATGCAATTTTATCACCTTGGAAAAACTGTATTTGATCCTGCTAGCTAGGAATAGCCAATTTTTCATTTTATTGTACCTAATCCGATGATAGTTCTATAGGAATTTGTAATCAACCCAACCAATCAGCAACTAGACCAAATTAATAGCAGCAGTAGATACTTGGGATCTGAGAAAGTGGTTCATGCCTAGCATTCAAGTGATGCATCTGCATATGCAATTTTATAACCTTGGAAAACTGTATTTGATCCTACTAGCGGGAATAGTAGATTGTTCATTTTATTATACCTCATCTGATGACAATTCTACATGAATTTGTAATCAACCCAAACAATTAGCAACTAGACCAAATTAACAATAGTAGTAGATACTTGGGAACCCTATAAGGAGAGCATGCCAATACATGCATGGTTACATTCTTGGTTTCCATAGTTGGACTAACGTATGGAGCCTTTATATCTAGCCATTTGTTATAAATTGGGGAATGTGCTTTGTGCATGGAATTCAAGTAATGCATCTGCATATGCAATTTTATCACCTTGGAAAATTGTATTTTATCTTGCTAGTTGGGAATGTCAGATTGTTCATCTTGTTGTACCTAATTTGATGATAGTTCTATAGGAACTTGTAATCAACCTATCTAATCAACAACTAGACCAATTTAACTAGGCTATGGCTTAGACATGTGCTATTCCCCTTTATCATATGGTTGCAATGTTGGAGACAACATTTTTATTTGTGCAGGATATGGAGGAAGAGAAGTGGTGTTGGAAAAGATTAAAATTTAATAATGTGAAGTCACCTTGAGGAACTTGTGTATGCTCTTAGGAAACATGTTATCAAAAATGTTCATCATGATCTTTTTTGCTTCTACATGTTTTTGCATGGAGCCTTCACACAACTAGTGCTCACAACTTAAGAATGTATGTGAACTTGCAATGCATTGCTATGTGTTGAAATATGTGGAAAGTCCTATAATCCTTCATCAGACAAGGTCTTTCACTTGGTGTGCTCATTCATTAAGTTAAGCACCCAAGTTTTCATTTCAAATCATGATTCATCTATTTTGGGCTTAAGAACTGGTACAACATCCTAGAAAGAGTACCTAATAAGAGATGTATCTCACATTCATTCATTAATAAAATATAGAATTTATTCATTATCACATGAAGTAAAAAATAATTATGAGCATCCATAAAATAATATCTTAATGTCCAAAGCTAACATCAAACATTAGTTCATCTTTTAACATTCATTAACAATAGCACATAAACACATAACATTCAATAACATGTGAAATAAGTTATTTAAACATGCCTCAACCAATTATAATTTAGTTTTGGATCACCTACCTAATTAGTTTGGAATTTTTTCTCACCAAAAATCATAAAATGTAAGAACAATTGTGCCAAAAAGAGTGTAAAAAGATGATTATCATGCACCAATCATGATTTTTAGCACTTTTTCCACAATCATTCTTACAATTATTTTCCTCAATCTCCAACTTGTCAATATGTGTTTTGAAAAATTATTGTTGGAATGTGAGTTAGGAAAAAGAGAAATATCAAACTTCAAAAAGATGTACATAAATGCAATTAATTTTTAAACTTCAATTTTATAAACTTACAAAGAGAATCATAGAATTATAAGAAACTATTGTGGTTTGTACTATTTGAAAATTATAGTTACAAGTTATAAAGTTATATACCTTTGATTTAGAGAGTGCAAATAATGGAAATGAAGTATTGCACTGCCCCCCATGTGGATGGCATTGTTAAGTAGAGAATACTTACATCCATATAATCTATAAGTATAGATTTCTGCATACTTAGTTTGGTATGAATAAATTCAATTGAATGCAAGGATAATTGATTGTGTGAATTCAAGACTTGAATGCTTAATTTAATTTAGCACAAGTAGTATGCAAGTGTATATGTATGCATGTAAAGAAGTTCACATAGTGAACTGATTTACATACATGCATGCATACATATGCATACAATCATCATAATCAATTATCCTTGAATTTGACCAAAGCTATTATATATGAATAAGAGATACATGTTTAGAAGGAAAAGAAAATTTTTTTTACATAGGTACCTCTTCTCCCCTTGAAGAAAATAGTAGAGCAAGGACACAGATCACAAGGGAATGAAAATAAAATCCTAGTTCTCCACTGATCTCCACCAACGTTCAGAGTTGTCCACCCTTGTTTGGAGCTTTCCACCCTCTCTCACGTGCAGCTCTCCACAATCAATCAAAATAAATGGAAAATGATTAATGTCGTGTTTTCTACATACATACATACATACATACATACATACATACATATATATTCTCATACATACATGAAAACAACAATGCACTTTCTAAGAGTTTACAATTATTCAAATATATTAATGTTTTTCAAGAAAATTAATATAACAAACTATTAACTTAGAAGCAAGAACATGGTGTTGAAACAATACAAAAAGTATTTAACATGAGAGGTCTACAAGTGAGGGTGTTGACCAATCTTGAAAACTTGAATGCTGAAATGAAAGCTATCAATGATCAAACACATATGTCAAAGTTAAAACACATTGTGTAGTTGATTTTAGATAAAGTAGAGGCAAATATTCAAAAGTTTGATAATCAAAATTTAAGGCACGAGACTGAATGAGAAGGAGTGGCTTTAGCAAGTGAACAAGGAGCGGCTTTAGAAAGAGACTGCATAACAGAAAAAACAACTAGACAACATAGAGGATATTATGGGAGCCATTGGATAGAATCTAGGAAAGTGTTGTGGTAGGTACTATGACATTGGAATCACTTGCAAGTGTCTCTGAGAATTTATAGTCCAAATATCAAATGCTTGTAAGAGTGTTTCAAGTATTGGCATAGTCTCCTTGTGATGATCCTAAGTATCAAATGCTTATAAGAGTGTTTCAAGGTTGGGAACCACTTCAACATCCTTTACATGGTTTAGAGGTAATGTCATTGTGGTAGAGGCTTCTACAAGGGAATGAGCCTCATGATTATGGCATTTACATAGAAGTAGAACTTGCTTCTTCAACTCCTTACACTCAACTCTTCATTGAAGTTAATCTTCAATTCCTTTTATATGCAATTTTATCACTTGGAAAACTGTATTTGGTCCTCCTAGCTAGGAACAGTTGATTGTTCATTTTATTCTATCTAATTTGATGACAGTCCTGCAGGAATTTGTAATCAACCCAACTAATCAACAACTAGATCCATTTAACTAGTAATGGATAGTTTCTTTCTAAAAATATCTTCTATGATACATTTTTTGTAAAATTTATTTGTGAACTCTACCCATTTTTCCTGGTCTACATCATTTTTTGTGGAGGATCTTGAGGTAAGTCACTTAGCACAGGTTGAGTGAGTTTTTTTGGATTCTAGAACATGTATGTAGTTGGATCAATTTTTCTGTAGATGTAATGAGCACCTTAAAAAATATCTCCAAATATACATGTTCAAAAGGAGATATAAAGAGATACTTTTTTAGAAGGAAAAGAAACCAACATTTACATACCCTTGAAGAAAATCACAGAGCTAGGGCATGACAATGAAATCACAGAGAAAGGGCACAACATGCCAACTAAATCATAGAGCAAGGGCACATGGCCATGACAATATTCATAGCTCTCCACCTCTTTCACGTGCAACTCTCCACCTCTATTGCATGCAACTCTCTCCAAAATCAAAAAAAATGAAAAATGATTGTCATGTTTCTATTTTTTTAATGCTCGTGAGGGTGTTGCAATTATGACATAGACATCGATATTATGATTATGTTGGGGACAATTGCAAAAAAAAATTAAAATTAAAATGACCACAAATTACACTATCATCTCAAATTTTCATTGCAATTTGACCCCAAATGTTGTAGTTCCCTTGACTTCCAAAATCTCCTTCCACTTTTCCTCTAAACCCCCACACACCTCCTCAATCACCATATTACTCATGGGAGTTTTAGAAGATCCTCAATTCCTCACAGAAAGGGGAAAGGATCTCCCCCATCAATGTCAATAATCTCACCTTCCTCCACCATTCTTGAAGACTCTCTTAGCTCTAGGGTCCTCTCTGAGAGCTCAACGAATTCCACTGCCCTTAGTCTTTCCCCACCAGAAGGCATCATATTCACCTACTCATTTCCCTTTACTGAAACATCTAAAATTATTGATTCCTTAATCACCTACCCACCAACCTCCTCATCCCCCTTCTCGTTTGGTGGGTCCTCTACTTTTTTTTCCCTCATGTTTTCTTCTCCCTTCCTAGAAGGTTGATTATTCTTTTTATAGTCGATAAATAAATGCCCAAAAGTTGAACAATTTTGGTAGAATAGCCCCACATTCTCATAAATAATAGGTTGAACCTTCTTCCCCCACTAAGAGCTAAACACAATAGATTCAAGTAGTGCAACACAAATTTCTACATTCATACTAAACCTTGCAAAAACTAGCTAAGACTTCTGAAGAGTGAACACATTGTCATCAACAAAGTGTCCAAAGGAGTTCCCAATCAACTTGAGGACCCTTTCATCCCAAAACTATAGGGGAATGCCTGAGAGTTTGACTTAGATTGGAACTAACCTATTCAACTTCTTTGCTAGGTCTAAAGTAGGGTGCCATTTAGCCACCATCAAGCTATACTTACCATAATACCATGACCCAGCCAAAGCCATTGCCATATCTTTCATCATCAAAAAATTGAAGTAGAAGTGCCCCCTAGACGTTGTCAAAACAACCACACTCCCTTTCACCTTCTACTTTTGGCTCACTCACTTCCTGACCATCTCAATCAATGGGTGAAAGGCCACAAACCATCCACTAGACAAAATCTTAGGTTGACTAACACACTGTCAACCAAGTTGTCTAGAATAACAATCTCCAACCCCTCATCACTGTTGATCACCGTGGGGGCTTCTAGGGGGACTTGATTCAATTTCTCTCCTAGGACCATATCCTTCCATCCTTGGGTCATGGGAAGGCTCACGACTTTCTCCAGACAAACCTCAGGTAGCACAACAAACTCCATATGGTCCCCACTCAAGGGGCGCTTGGGATCCACTAATCCTTGGATAGTCCCAGTCAAGGTTAGGACAAGTAGTAGATCCAAGAAAATCCTAGGGATCTAGCCCACCTCTAGGGCTCACCCCAGCCCATCAAAATTCAAACACTGAGAGAGTGGGAAATTTGTTATGATTCATCATTTCCTTGTATGAATCATCTATTATATTTAAATGTTAAATATTAAATATATGTTTAATGTATTGAATATTTAAATTATTTGTGTATTGGAAAGTACAAATATATGCTAAATTATTTATATATGGACCAATTATTTTTAATATGTCAACAAAAAAAAAGTATTATCAATATGATATATTAAAAAAAATTATGATTGCTTATTTTTTTGGGTTTTATTAAGGCTCAATTAAGGGGATATGACATGAATGTAATCTCTTTGAAATTTTTGAAACTTCCTTAGCAAATACAATTTCTATGTAAGTAAGAACTACATTTTATGGGATGAAATGTCTTTGAAACATTATGGAAAATGGTAACCATGTTTTCGTTATGGTCTCAAATATTTTAGGAATATTTGTTGATGCATCACCTACCTTACTCATTCACCAAAAATTCACCCTCATTGTACTTTAATTGGTGTCCATACCCTTCTGGATGATCTAGTGGGCTCAACATGTCATCTTTTCCTTATAATCTATTTCTTAAGTGATTTATCTTAACATAATCTTAGTATACTTTTCAAAAGCTATCTCAGATTTCATGTTTCCTTATATATCCTTGCATATGTAAGAAGATGACCAAGTTTCTTAAAAACTTAAGACCTGCTCTTCTTAGTATAAAACAAATTCATTCTATTCTATAAAAGAGTTTATTCTTTATTTTAATTGGCATTAGTAAGGAATAGTTTTCTTAAACTCATTCTTGTGAATAAGGGTATGTTGGCAAGTGCATTGTAATTACTTTAATTTAGAATTGAGTTAAGTTAGTACATTATGACTGGTAATTTGTTTTGATAAATTATTGTTTGATAGAATTAATTAATGGAATTTAGCTTTTTAGTTTTACTAAGTAAATTTTAGAAATTTTAGGTGTTAAATTTCTAGTGTGGTACAAATAACAGACACTAGACACTATAATACAATAGATTAACAACACCATCTACCTAAGTCTACCTCTATAAAAGAAAAAGATCCGAATGTGGAAAACCCATCGACCATGGTCTGCATTACTAAGGATCAGCATGGGACAATTCCCCTTACTAGTTGCATTCTCAAACCAAAAATAGGAACAAAGGACCCAGATGAGCCCTTTAGAACTATCACCAACTACCCAATTATAGGACAAAAAGAAACAAGGAGGGGGAGACAAACTCATCCTCATAAGGCCCAAAAACCAACCTTAGTAGCTTCTTCCTCTTGCACTCTCATAGTCATAGGTCCACAACCAATAGAACTGCATGTTAAAGTTAGCACTCCCATAAATCTTCCACCCCTCCACACACTCTCTTTCGACCATAATATTGAACAGATCCACCTCCATAGAAGCATAAGGTGGAAGGATCACAAATCCAATGCTAGGTGAGAGAAACCCCTAAACATAAGTGCTATCACTAATGGCATCCCAACTGCCTTCCCCTCTAATAAAGACTACCTCCACCACCAAAATCACAAGGAAATCCACATTTATAGAAGTCAATCTCACTTTCAAAAACTTGGAGGGAACAACCAACAAACTCCAAGTCCACCACTTAGAAGTAACATCCCAAATCCATAAAAGGAGAATAATAGAAATTTTCGTCCCTACATAGCTTCCTTCCTCCTTAATAAAAATGAGTCCCTCCTCAATAAGGATAATGGGAAGGAAGATAATCCCCAAAAATACCTTATACTAAATCTACCCCACCTTCCAAGCATTGACCTTTTGAGAAGGAATGTTCATCCCACTATTACTAATACCCACACAACATATCACCACCTCAATAGATGATATCTCCACCTCAATGGGAGTTGTTGTTAGTGTAGTTTTTTTTTTTTCCTATTTTACTAGGTTTTCCCTACACTTTTAATAATCTCGCTTAGGTTAATAAAGCATGTCTTATTAGGTGAATGGTTGTGAGGTGTCACCTTCCTACATGTGAGCATCCATTAGCTATCTTGGGAAGATACTTTGCTATCTTTAGTCTGATAGATGGTTGCTCCTCACTAGTTGATGTTGCCACCTCCTCCCTCTTCCTAGCCTATATAAGCATGCTACCTGGCTTGTATTTGCATCTCTTGTTTTTGCATCCTCTTAATGCTATTTTGCTTCCAGCATTTGCATTACTCTCTTGGAGACTAACTCTATGATGCTATTTTGATTTTGTATCATTTGCATTCATAGTTTAGATATTTATTCTTTGCACTAGTTTTCTGGGTTATCAATCTTATCAAATTCTAACATGGTATCAGAGCTTTTCTATGTGCAAGAGTAGATCTTAGCTTTCTTATTTGAGAGATTCGAGGGGGGGGGCTAATAAAATTTATTGTAGTTTTTTGAAAAATGAAGTATGCTCTTCTCTTGCATCTTTGGATGATCCTGAGAATCAAAAAAGTTTTGACAAAAATGATTTTTCTCTGGGGTTTCGATCTCAAATCTGACAACCAACTTGCATATTTGGAGTTTTCAATTAGTATTGCAGGTTCTAGCATGCCATTGATGGACTTAGGAAACTGATCCAACATTTGCATATCATATTTTGGTTTCTGGGGTCATTTTTTGATTTTTGGAGCCATTTTTTCTTGTTAAAGGCGTCTAATTTACACTACAGAAGCATCTTTTGTACATCAACAAGAAAAATGCTTTCTGGGTTTTGTTCGTAGTCCCGAAAAACCATCTGGGTATCTTTTAGATTTTGCATGCAAGCTGTATATTTTGTAGAATCGAGCATGAAAGGCTACAACCATACCCCTCTCCATTGGCAGTCGCAGATTTGAATGCAGTTTTCAAATGTCTCATTCTTGCTCATACGGACTCCAATTTTGATGATTCTTGTTATGAACTTGGCTATTTTTTTGTACTCTATCCACTAGTGGAGTTTTTTTTTGATTTTCATGCATGAATTCTTTAGAAATTGCAGATTCTCAGCCGTGATTGTGCACAGTTCTCATTTCGAAAACTTTAAAGGATCATAACTTTCTCATACGACCTCGTATCAAGGCAATTCTTTTTTTGAAAGTGCATGATTTTTTGAGAAGATCGCAGTGGTGCTATTTGTTTCCTTGATTATTGTGCCCAAGTTTCACTTTTTGCATATGCTCTTCATGAGCGTATGTAATGCATTGAAATCAAGACCATTAAGTATTTCTTTCTAGTGGTAGTTGTAAACACACTAAAATAAAGTGCCAAATCATATTTCTTTGGGGGGGGGGGGGGGGGGGTGTTCTTTGATTGAGTAAAGAGGGGGGGGGCATTGTCGTGGCTGGGTTCTCTTCTTTCTAGCATTTCTTCTCTGCATTTCTTCATCATAGATCAAACAAATATGCCCATCCTAACTCCATACAATTACTTTGAGTGGAAATCATGCATGACAATTCACTTAAGGAAAGCTGGATTAAATAGGATAACTATGGGACTTGAAACTGAACTTGCTAAAGATGAAGACAAGCCTAAGTGGTTTAACAAATGTGATGAGGCATATGGAACATTGTGTTTGTCTATTTCTCCTAACTTTCTATTTCACATTGAGTGTTTGGATACACCAAATGAAGTATGGACAAAGCTAGAAACACTATTTGGCACACAAGATTCAATGAGGGTTCATATGTTGGAAAATGAATATATTAGTATGAGTCCAGGAAATTTCAACACAATCCAAGATTTCTTCACCAAATTGAAATCACTAAGGCTGCAGTTAAAACAATGTGGAATTGAAAAGAAAGATGAACAACTGATTCTTAGTATTCTGTCTAAGCTAAGTTCAGAATATTTTGTGTTTGTCTCTACCTTCTATGCTACTAAGGGTGCACTTGGTACTCAATTCACCATGCCATCTTTAGATGATTTCGCTATCAATCTCACTCGAGAACAGGACAAGCTAATCCAGATGGGCACTCTTACATCCTCTAAGTCACATGCCTTGGCTGCCAACCAAGGCACAAAAGAACAACAAGGACAAAGTAGTAACAACAACAGTAAGGACAAGAAACAAAAGAATAGCGAGGAGAAGAAGGATTAGATATTGATTTTCTCAAAAGCAACTATTGATACACCATCTTCCAAGGGTGATAAGCCTAAGAAAGAAAAGGTCAAATGTGCCTATTGTGAAAGACCTGGTCATGATGAACATAAATGTTTGCATAAACAACTTGATCACTTGACATACATTCTTGAGAAGAATAATATTAGTGTTCCTGAGTCTATCAAACAAAGTTCTAATGAATAGTCTAACAAAGAAAAAGAAAATAGCGAGGGGAAAGGAAAGGGCAAGGCCCTTTTTGCAGTTGCTTCCTCACCATTCACTTGGGTTCTTGATTTAGGTACTTCACACCAAATGGCTTCATCTAAGGAAGAACTTGCATCCTTGGAGCCATGTACTATGCCTTCTATGTTGATGAGTGATAACACTCCTATTGAGGTGTGTGGGAGAGGGTCTGTTGATGTGGGGGATGGCACATTCCATGATGTTCCTTGTGTACCCTCATTGTCAACTAATCTCCTATCAGTAGATCAGATCACTCACACAAGTTTAGGCAAGCGGGTTGAGTTCACTCCTAATTCAATGGAGATATGTGAGTTGCACAATGATTCTACAATTGCAATTGGGAGAGCAGATCATCAGTCACGACTCTATATGTTTTCTCACTTTGTTTCTGATCCTCCTTTGACTATTTTGCTCGCTCACTTTAATGATGTGAGCAAATTATGGCATGAGCAGTTTGGCCATCTTAACTTTCACTACTTGCATCAGCTTAACCAGCAGAGCATTGTCACAAGGTTGCCTTCTACTTTGACATTGGAGTCACTTTGAATACATGATAGATCTTCTGATGGGTCAGATTCACTTGAGCAGTCTTCTACCTCCAGTTTTGATGCAGAGAGTGATTCAGAGGACTCACCTCCTTCTTCTCCTAGTCATCATTCATAGGTTGATGATTCTCCTCTAGATTCTCCATCTTTTGGTCTAGTTTGGGCTAGACAGACCTTGTATTTGCAGGTGATTGGGTTGGGAATCCATCAGACACCAAGTAGACTCGTTCATAATTCTAGGATGCTCTACATATCTTCATTGCTACTGCCTCAAATCTAGAGTCCTTTCATGAGGCTTCTGGTATTTATGAGTGGGATACAACTATGCAGAAAGAGTATAGTTCCTTGATGAGGAACCACACTTGGGATCTTGTCCCTTTTTCTAACGGAAGAAAAATTGTTCGATGTAAGTGGATCTACCGGACAAAATTTGCAAGCTTTTCTGGGGGTATGGGATGCTTCACCTTTTTGGGGGGGCTGCTTCCTCTCACTTGGAGTCCTAATTTTCTTTGGGGAGTCTCTTTTCTCTCTCTTTTGGGGGAATTTTATGTACATGGGTACCTCATCAGGCTTGACTTGCTGGGACCCATTTCTACATCCACCTAAGCTTCACTTATGGGGGGGTATTAGTGTAGTTTTTTATTTTTCCTATTTTACTAGGTTTTCCCTACACTTTTAATAATCTCGCTTAGGTTAATAAAGCATCTCTTATTAGGTGAATGGTTGTGAGGTTTCACCTTCCTACATGTGAGCATCCATTAGCTATCTTGGGAAGATACTTTGCTATCTTTAGTCCAATAGATGGTTGCTCCTCATTGGTTGGTGTTGCCACCTCCTCCCTCTTCCTAGCCTATATAAGCATGCTACCTGGCTTGTATTTGCATCTCTTTTTTTTGCATCCTCTTAATGCTATTTTGCTTCTAGAATTTGCATTACTCTCTTGGAGACTAACTCTATGATGTTATTTTGATTTTGTATCGTTTGCATTCATAGTTTAGATATTTATTCTTTGCACTAGTTTTCTGGGTTATTAATCTTATCAGATTCTAATAATTGTGAGCTTCGTAGACATTAGTAAGAACCAATCCTCAAGTTAGGAAGTCAGTCAAAAGTGCCTTTGAAATCAAAGGTGAGACTTCATCTCTATTTAAATATCTAAGGGGGAGAAAGCAGAAAGACCACTAGATAATTACTAGTGACATCTAATTTGTAATTGAGTACTATCTTATTATTTGAATTGTAATGTACTAGGAGGCACACAAATACATCACCTATTAAAACTTGATTCTTAGGCTAATATTATCAAATAGTCAAAGAAAACTTACTTATATAAACACACCATTCTAAGTGTATTAGCGAAACACCCCTTGTTTTGTGTCTTATCAAAGATATAATGGATGGTATTAACATTACATACTAAGACTTGATTCCTAGACTAACTTACATAAGTCGTAATATAGCTTTCAAAGTTATGTTTCATGGACATGAGCACAATTGGAATATCCCTTGTAAGATCAAGAAGAATACATTCTTTAGAAAAATCCCACTTGAATATTTTGAGTAAGTTGGCAAGAGTAATGGGAACATGTATGCTTGCCACATCCATTCTTGCACACCCCCTCCTTCCTGCTCTAAATAGAGCATACACCATCCTCACATTATTCTTTTCCATCTCATTCATCTCAATAAATCTCTCTGGCCTAAACTCATCAAAATTCTTTGACACCTCCAAATCATTTGACATGCTATGTAGATTGAAAAGTACTACTGATTTTGTAGTAATGGTGATACCCATCACCTTACATTCCTCCTTTGTCTAGTGAATCATCCCAAGTGGTGCAATTGATTCTTTTTGTAGCATCTCCTTCACCACAATTTGAGGCCAAGAACATGATCTCTTAAAGACTTCCAAGTCCTCAAAATCCTCATCAACCAAGGAACAAAGAAGTAAGCAACAATAAATTGATCAAGAAGCATGTCTCCTCTTTTACTCAGGCAACATGGTCTTCAAGATGGGACAAAAAAAAATTTTCTTCAAAGTCAGGGCCACAACACAAGGGGGCAATGAAGCTTCACCACACCATTATTATTCTCTCATCTCTTTCTCTAGCTTGGTGATTAGTTTCTTGAGACTAGCCTTGTGAGAGGAGCATTGAAGAGAGAGATGGGAAGGGCTGAGAACATTTTTGGGGAGGAGATTTCTAAGCCTAGGTCAGTAGTGGTTGTAAGGAGAATTAATCATGGTCCTAACTAGGAAATTGTAAACTGCCCTGAATATATAGGAGCGTGTTCAAACAAGTCTGACCAATGAGGATGTCAATGTGGAAAGAAGATTTCCACCCTTGTTGAGCTTATGCAAGTTTCCTAATAATGGGAGCTTTGGTGGAGATGGAGGCTACACCACTTTTTGCTTTGTGGGTGTAGAGAGGGAAAGAGCAAGGAGTGAGACTAGGACAAGGAAAATAAGAGTCATTTGTAGTGTGGGAGTAAGAAGGAAATGGAATGACACAAGAGCAAGCATTTTCTCCATGACAAATGGGTGGACTAGTCGCATAGCTCAGATTGGCATTGCTATTTTCTGAGAGTTGGCACTTATGCTAAATTTAAATGTTATTTGGATTGTGGCATATACCTCATATGTAATGTGCTAAAAAGAATACACACACATAAGTCTAATGTCTGATTTGTTGAAAAGAGTACACTTGAATGTAAATCTACCATGTGTTGACTCATCTAATTCTAACTTGTTAAAAAATATATACTAAAGAATAATGGTCTAGTAAATTCAATGTGTTGAAAATGATACAATTGGTTCAACAATTGTAATGTGTATTTAATGTGTTACATTCTTCAATTAAAATGGCCCAACAATACACTCTTATAGAAAATGGTCCAACAACTATGAGATAAATCTAATGTGTTAAAAAAATGCACTCTTTAAGCAAGGACACAACAATTGTAATGTATATCTAATGTATTGTGAATAACACACTCTTCAATCAAAATGGCCCAACAAAACACTCTTTAAGCACAATGGTCCAAAAAATGCAACATAAATTTGATGTGTTTAAAAAAAAAGCACTCTTTAAGAAAGGACTCAACAATTATATTGTATATCAAATGTATTGAAAATAACACACTCTTCAATCAAAAGGGCCAACAATAAAATCTTTAAGCATAGTGGTCCAAAAAATAGATGGAATGACCATAGAGTTACCATAAATGGTATCACATTCCAAGTGAATGAGGAGGTTATTGCGATGGCCACTAGGTTGTCCTTGAAAGGGAAAAAATGGAAGAAGGTTATGGAAACGGTGGACGACGCCAACATGAATAGCTTTTTTGCAAAGGATAAAGAACTTGTTTTCTATAGGGGAGACTTTTAGAGGGATAAGCTACCAACTCCTTGAGATGATGTTTGTCTAGTGATCATGAAGTACCTCATGCTTGAAGGAAGATTTGGAGTTTATTATTATTATCACTTCCCTCTCCTGAACCATTTTAGAAATAGAGATTTTATTTCTATCCCATTCTTTTTGTTACACTCCCTTGAGGACATGATAAGTGATGTTAGGGAGAAAAGAAGTAAGGGTAATAATTTAACTATCATTCACTAGGGCCTGATTTTTAGACTTTACCAGATTCATCTAACCCTCTATCCCCCTAGGGTTGTTGTTGTTGATAATCAATGCCACCACCAAAATTCCCCTCCGAGTACCAGCACTAGAACTAGAATCTACACACTGCACCCTTCCCCTAGTAAGGATAATAAGAAAAAGAAAAAACCATACCTGATATTTGAGCAAAAGGGTAGTAAAAAAATCAAAATTGAAAAGCCAGTTGAGGTAGACATTGGGGATTCGGAGGAGGAGGGAGGAAATGGTAGGAGAAGGTTGAGAAGGTAGCCAAAACACAAGCAAGGTATAAAAAAAAGGAAAATAGATTTAGGGTTGAGGAGGAAAAAGAGGAGAATTCTAAGAACAATAAAATAGAAATGGAGGAGAAGAAAAATTCTGACTCCAAGAGAGAAAAGGGGAATGAGGAGAATGAAAAAAGTGAAAACTCTGTTGATAACACATGGGTGTTTGCTAGTAATGTCAATACCACTAAGACAACACATGTGTTGGGTAGTTTTACCTTGTAGCCTATTACCTTTTGTGATGATAGAAATAAAGTGGATACCTCCCCTATCACAAATCTCTTCACCGGCTAAGGAAAAAACCAATGTTTTTACTAACCCCTAGGTTTTTCAAGATGAAAACTAGCCATTGACAAAGACTAAGGAGATGCATAAGAATGTTGAAAAAGGAAACAAGAAGAAAGAGGAGGAGAAAAATGTGAAGAATGCACAAATTGAGAGAAGGGTCAAATCTTTAGAGGATGGGTTTTACTCCTCTAAATTTTCCTTGAAGGTTACCCATGTTGCTGCTACCACCCTCTAATTATTGGCACAGGAGAAGGACAAGACAGGGCTAGACATGGAGGACAACAAGCTCCTGTATAAGTTCCTTGCTGAGGATTGGGCTAGAGTGCTTCTGGTTGGGAAAGGAAAAGATAAAGATGAAAAATAATGTGGTGGTTTCTAGAGGTTTTTTAGCCCTAGTTGTTTATTTGTTTTCTACTACTACTTGGTTTGTTGGTCTACAACTTATTCTCAAACTTGGGTTGGCTTGTTTATGCCAACAATTTTATATACTAAATTTTAATAGTATGTTTAGCACTATAGTCTTTAGAATTAGTATAGATGATATTTTGGTAGATGTAAATGATCGTGTATTGTTTTTCGACTGGGTTGGTTTGTTTATGCCAACAATTCATGTTTTGAACAATCATAGTATGCGTAGTACTATAGTTTATGAATTACTATAGATGACACACTATTAGCTGTGTTTTTTTCATTTAGTGTTTTTTGGTTGATGGTTGTAATCCTCTGTAGTAAGTGACTACCATCTACTTGTTTTGCTGGCAGTGTGTTGGTTGTCAACTTTTTGGATGTAAGGGTTGACCCCCTTGTCTTGGTCACTTTTTATTTCGAAAAAAAATGTGACATAAATCTAATGTGTTGAAAAAAATGCACTCTTTAAGAAAGGACTCAACAATTGTAATGTATATCTAATATATTAAAATAAAACACTCTTCAATCAAAATGGTCCAACAATACACTCTTTAAGCACAATGATCCAACAAGTGAGATGAAAATCTAATGTGTTGAAAAAAATGTGCTCTTTAAGCAAGGACTTAACAATTGTAATGTATATCTAATGTATTGAAAATAACACACTCTTCAATCAAAATGGCCCAACAATACACTCTTTAAGCACAATGGTCCAACAAGTGCAACATAAATCTAATGTGTTGAAAAAATGCACTGTTTAAGTAAGGACTCAACAATTGTAATGTATATCTAATGTAGTTAAAATAACACAATCTTCAATCAAAATGTCCCAACAATACACTCTTTAAGCACAATGGTCTAGCAAGTGCAATGCAATTCTAATGTGTTGAAAAAATTGCACTCTTTAAGCAAGGACTCAACAATTGTATTGTTAATCTAATGTATTGAAAATAACACACTCTTCAATAAAAATGGCCTAACAATACACTCTTTAAGCACAATGGTCCAACAAGTGTGATGTTAATCTAATGTGTTGATAAAAAATGCATTCTTTAAACATAATTGCCCAACAATTATGACATAAATATAGCATGTTGAAAATATTACACTCTTCAAAAAAAAGTGGCCCAATAACAATGAATTAAATTTAATCTATTAATAGGCAAGAGCTTATAGCCTCTTATCCAAGAGGTCTTGGGTTCAACTCTACACAAATTTAATAAATAATAACAATTAATCACATCACATAATTTAATAATGAATCTTGGCTTCAGTCTCTTACTGATAAAAAATAAATTAAAAATCAATCAATTAAAAAAATAAAAATTATTAAAATTACTATACTACATGTCTATAGATAAATTATTTATGATTATGCTCTAAAACTATCAAGGTGATAATATTTCAAGAATGTTAAACAAATTTTTTGCCATACACATTCATGTCTATATTATTTATATTAAATTTGACTAGAATGTATTTAAATATGAATTATCTAAATTTAACCACACATAATTCTAAAATGTTAAAATAAACACACATTAATCTAAAAACAATTTTTTTTCAATTTAAGAGCTATAAATAGATAGGCAAACAAAGAAGTTTTTAACTTGTTTTAAATTAAAATGAAAATAATATTTAATTATATTAAATAAATTCTAAATTTTCACTTAATAATAATATTCTTTATTATTATTACTTAAATAATAATAATATAGAGTCCCACACATTATTGAAATCATTGCCAACAAGATCGGTATTTTTGCTTAGCACGATCTCCTTTCATTTCAAAAGCCTAGTTTCAACATTTGGGTGTGTGTCCTTTTGAATCTCACCAAGCCTTTTCCCTCTTCTATTGCAATCTCCTCTAAATGGGGGACATGTTCCTAGGGTATCCAAATACTAGATGCAAACTCTATAGCAAACCATGGATAAAATTTAGGGCACTGCAAATCCCAATGACCTCTCCATCTGTCCTAACCTAGTGACGGACCCAAATCCATGTTCTCTAATGATATTGGATACAACATTGACCCTAAATCTTGGTTTCTCTCCCTAAAATAATGCAAAGGACATTACTGTTGAAAAGTTTACCTCCACTACTCAACTGCTACTTGTTATAAATGTTGAACTTCAACAGTTCATCATTGCTATCTATCTAGTTTTAGTAGCATCCAACATGTTAATGCCTCAAATAGTAACTTCCTCCTTGCTAGCAATGAAGTTATTGACAACAAGACCTTTTATCTAAGGAGTCACATGATAGGGATGTGTCTAAGAAATATCACAATAACTGCCAGGATTTTGTAATCTCTCTTAATGACAATGAGGAGCATAATGACAACCAAGATGTTCTCAATCCTCCAAACAATTTGGAGGAATAGGACAAGGATCTAGATAAACACTCAGAAGTACATTTTGACTCTTTGGTTAATAAAATCATTTTTGACAAGTCAATTGACTTCTCGCTCTTTATGCAAAAATCTTTCCAGAATCCCAAGGATGTTCTGCCTTCTACCAAAAGAAAACTATCTTCCCAAGAAGAAAAATCTATAGCTTTTGAGTTCTTGGAATTAGTGGCCTCAGAAATATTTGAATAAATTAGAGAAGAAGAAGAGACAAATGGTTTCTTTATTTCTTCCAAAACCATTGATTATATTAACAACAAGCTACCCTCTCAAGAGACACACCATGTTTCTTCTCCTTTATGGGCCACTAGGGGATTAAGGAGGAAAGTCTTATTTTAGAATGCCAGTAGTCACACTCTTATGAATTGGCACATTCTAAGGATACCCTTGAGTTAGAATTGTTCCAAAACATAACATGCCTAAAAATTCCCCTTTAGCTTTTGAAAATTTTTGTTTTTCAACTATCTTGTCAGTTTCTCAAATCCCTCTAGCCTCAAGAGAAGACCAGAAAGGAGCCAAGAGTAAAGGAGGCCAAAAATCCAAAAGCACTAAAGCCAAAGAAGAAGTTTTTTTAGGTATTCAATCAACATTTGTAACACCCCACCAAGGAACCCAAAAGAAATTAACCTAAAGTTTCACTAAGTTTGTCAAACATTTTTTTTGAAAAGATAATATCTTAACAACAATAGATAATACAACAAAATCAATAACATACACATAACCAAATACCATAAAATAGATTACAATTCTTAAGGGTCACATGACATTGAATCATATTTAAGTTTAATTAATACTAAAAAAATATATACCACAATCACATTAAAGAATCACTATAAGTAAAATTTCCATTTAAATAATATACAATTATCTTGAATGCCACTTGGCAATAAATAGACTACACAATCATCCATTGTACAAGTCACAAGGTATGAGAGGCTGAAATAATATACATCATGAAATAGATTACATCATCTCGTATGATCTATGAAATCAAATGCAATATACTTAGAGTATAACCATCCATCATAGAAATACAAGATCAGATAGAAAGGAACATCTACACACACACACACATCCAATGATAGTATCTCAATGGTATAAGAAATATCACTACCACCCAACCTTGTGAAACCCAAAAAGGTCCACTCCCACCACACTAAGGAGATAAACTTAAGTCCTAAATAGATAAAAAGTCAAAAGTCAAAAACCAAGATCTAGGTTCAAGGAATCACCTGAAAGCAAACTATCTCAAAGGGTAACAAGATACAAGTATCAACTAATCCTAGAGGCAACACAAACACGTAGGAAATCTACTATGCAAGTGGGAAAGTGACATCACATGAGTCAACTCTAAGGTTACTCAGTTTAGTCTTGTAATACTCCAGACCCCCTAGTGACTCTATGTGGCATCAATATCCTTTTGTACAGACAAGACATACTAACAAGTTAGCTCTAAGGTTACCAAGGTAGTCTTTTAATACTCTGGACCCCCTAGTGACTTTCCATTTAACCAATATCTTATTAATTCATTTAAAACCAATTTAGTGAAACTTTATCACTTATTAAAATAACCTACAATGGGTTACTTGTCAACCTCTTTAGGGCCTTAGACTCCATTGCAAGCTACTTCCCAAAATGACATACAAATAACCTACCCTAAGCTCAACAAAAGAAAAAGATCCCAAATGACCAAAAACTACACATCAATTCTTAAACAACCAACTGGAAAGATATAGAAAACATCACTGATCTTAATCATAGATTCCACTATTATGATCATCCTAAGAGGACTGCTCCAAAATCAAATACACATAAACCACATCCATGTCATTACATGACATCACTAAAACAAATCATTTAATCACCTCAGTCCTATATAAGCAACTGGGAAGCAATCAAGGATAACTAATCGAAAACTCAAAGGTTATACTAGAAAAGTCACACCATTCACTTTAGTTCTACACAAGAGATACTAGAAAGCAATAACAACCATCTCAACAAACTCCTCATAGAATACACATGACACATCACCATGGTTAAGTACAAAAGATCGTATACAAAACATCATCATTACATCATAGAAAAATCTCCCAAGCCTCTAGTAAACATCCTAACTTGGTCAAAGCTAACTCAACCTCGAAAACCCAAACACTAGTAAACCGCACGTCACATAAAGTACATACAAAAGTGAATTTCATAATTCATTACGTTTTGAAAAGCCTAAAGTTCAATATTTACTAAAGGTTTTTCAGATTCTCATTTTCGAGTATTATAGGTTGACAAGATTTTTCGATTACAATCAAAGGTTCATGTTTTCATTATCAAAGTATCAAGTTTACTAAGACTTTCAAATAATCAAAAGATGTAATAAAAATCCCCTAGTATTAAAAATCATTTTCATATATTTGAACCATATAAACATATCCAAGCTTATAAAAAAAACATTAATTCTCCTAATTAATTTTTTTGAATTTTAATTTACTTTAAAATTATATTTAAATAACAAAGTAATAACTCAAATTTTTAAACAATTATATTTAAAATTTTAACAATACTTATTAAAATTAATATTAATAATAATTATCAATTATTACCAGAATAATTTTATATTTATTAAAATTTTGAAAAACTTTCTCAAATTGAAGCTTGCTAGAATTGGAAACTTTCCTGAACTAAAAACTTGCTAAAAATGGAAACTTACTAAAAATGGAAACTTGCTAAAAATAAAAACTTGCTAAAGATGGAAACTTTCCAAAAAAGAAAATTTACTAAAATTGGAAACTTTCCAAACCCTATCCCAAAAACATAGATTTCTTAATTGATTCAAACTAAGAATTATCAAATTAATCAAATGAGGGTTTCCAATCTCAATTTAACAAACAAGGGTTTTAGTTTAATTAATTCGTTCATAGATAGAATCAAGAACAGAGAACAGTAAATTTCAATACAAAGGTTTCAACCAAATCTAAAATTCTGAAAATAGATTTACCAAACCCTATCCTGACAACATCAATATATAAAACATCACCATGACATCACAAAAAAATCTCCCAAGCCTCTGGTAAACATCCTGACTTAGTCAAAGCTAACTCAACCCCAAAAACCCAAACACCAGTAAATCACACGTCACATAAAGTATGTGCAAAAGTGAATTTCATAATTCATTAGGTTTTGAAAACCCTAAAGTTCAATATTTACTAAAGCTTTATAGATTCTCATTTTCGAGTATTAAATGGTGA
Source organism: Cupressus sempervirens (assembly GCA_028749045.1). NCBI lineage: Eukaryota > Viridiplantae > Streptophyta > Pinopsida > Cupressales > Cupressaceae > Cupressus > Cupressus sempervirens. Next base: position 152,352,416 of record CM053790.1, read on the forward strand.
TAGGATTTTTCGATTATAATCCAAGGTTCATGATTTCATTATCAAAGTATCAAGTTTACTAAGACTTTCGAATAATCAAAAGATGTAATAAAAATCCCCTAGTATTAAAAATCATTTTCATATATTTGAACCATATAAACACATCCAAGCTTATAAAAAAAATGTTAATTCTTCGAATTAATTTTTTTGAATTTTAATTTACTTTAAAATTATATTTAAATAACAAAGTAATTAATCAAATTTTCAAATAATTATATTTAAAATTTTAACAATACTTATTAACATTAATTATTATTATTATTATTATTATCAATTATTACCAAAATAATTTTATATTTATTAAACTTTGGAAAAACTTTCTTGAAATGGAAGCTTGCTAAAACCAAAAATTGTCCTGAAATGGAAACTTACTAAAAATGTAAACTTTCCAAAAATGGAAATTCACTAAAAGTGGAAACTTTCCAAACCCTATCTCAAAAACACAAATTTCTTAATTGACTCAAACTAAGAATTATCAAATTAATCAAATGAGGGTTTCCAATCTCAATTTAACAAACAAGGGTTTCAATTTAATTAATTCATTCACAGATGGGATCAAGAATAGAAAATAGTAAATTTTAACACAAGGGTTTCAATCAAATCTAAAATTCTGAAAACAGATTTACCAGACCCTATCTCGACATCATCAATATACAAAACATCATCATGACATCACATGAAAATCTCCCAAGCCTTTAGTAAACATCTTGACTTGGTCAAAGCTAACTCAACCCTGAAAACCCAAATACCAATAAATCACGTCACATAAAGTACATACAAAAGTGAATTTCATAATTCATTAGGTTTTGAAAATCTTAAAGTTCAATATTTACTAAAGGTTATCAAATTCTCATTTTCAAGTATTACAGGTTGACAGGATTTTTTGCTTACAATCCAAGGTTCACGTTTTCATTATCAAAGTATCAAGTTTACTAAGACTTTTGAATAATCAAAAGATGTTATAAAAATCCCCTAGTGGGTATGTGCAGGATCATGGTGTACCAAACTATGGCCTTAAGTGGCAGTGAAAAACTAGCAAATCAGGGTTATGTCAACTTGACACATAATTTTTAAGTGGTTCTAGACTTTATATCAAAAAGTTGTAAGAAAATAATCTGTAGGAAATTGAATCTAGTTTCTAAAATACAAGGCCTTATCTGGAGAAAAATATATTTGATTCGTCAAAAGTTTGAATTTTAATATAGTACTACAAAAATTTCAGGGCGAAAATAAAAAGTAGGTGTATGTCTAACCACCTTAATCATAATGAAATGATAATATTTTTAAATATAATTTTAGATATAAAAAGTAGAATCATGCCTAGATGTGACACATATTTTTGGGAATTTTTATTCCAAATAAATAATTAATTATGAATTTTCTACTATACTATTTTTAGAATTAAAAAACTCCCGTGTCTGACCACCTTAACTAGTTCAAAAAAAATCAAAATTAAGTTTTTTTTTTTATCTTATACTAGTTGAAGCATAGAATGTGATGCATCTTTTGGATTTCACAAATCTTATACGGTTTGAAAGTTATAGCTATTTTTCAACCAGTATGTCAATCAGCACTTTGCAGCTAACTCCATTAGAAAATAAGTAATAATTACTTACTGAACTCGTAATTTGACAAACCTTACATTTATGAAAAGCTAAGAACATTCTTAAGAAACCCTTTTCATTACATCAAAATTTGGTTTAAAAAAAGTCGTCAGCTACATGCTTGAAGTAAAAAACACATAAGAACATGCAAAAAACACATTTTTGAGATGTTTTAAAGATGACCATATAAGGTTAGTATCAAAAGATATAGTAGGAATTATAAATGTATTAATTGTTTTCATTTAGTATCAGGATGGGTTGGAAAAAAGTTGGAATAGATTTTGAAATTCTTTGAGGCATTTCAGAACTACATATTTTTCAGATCGCCACTTTTTGGCACACCATGATCCTGCACATACCCTAGTATTAAAAACCATTTTCATATATCTCAACCATATAAACACATCCAAGCTTATAGAAAAAGCATTAATTCTCCCAATTAATTTTTTTGAATTTTAATTTACTTTAAAACTATATTTAAATAACAAAGTACAAAACATGAAATTTTCAAATAATTATATTTAAAATTTTAACAATACTTATTAAAATTCTTAATAATAATAATTATCAATTTTTACTAGTATAATTTTATATTTATTAAACTTTGGAAAAACTTTCCTGAAATGGAAACTTGCTAAAAATGGAAACTTTTCAAAAATGGAAACTTACTAAACATAGAAAATTTTCAAAAATGGAAACTTAAAATGGAAACTTTTCAAAAAGGAAACTTACTAAAAGTGGAAATTTTCCAAACCCTATCTTGAAAACACCGATTTCTTAATTGATTTAAACTACAAATTATCAAATTAATCAAATGAGGGTTTCCAATCTCTATTTAACAAACAAGGGTTTCAATTTAATTAATTCATTCACAGAAAAAATCAAGAACAGAGAACAGTAAATTTCAACATAAGGGTCTCAATCAAATCTAAAATTCTGAACACAAATTTATCAGACACAAAGCAGACAGAAGATTGGAAAACTAAAACTATTATGAAATTAAACACTAGATTCTACCTGAATTTGATGCTAACCTACAAACACGCAATCACACGAAGAATGCAAGAAAATCTCTTTCCTCTAAAAACTTCCTTCCCTGAAAATTGCTTCTCCAAAATCATCAGTTATTGCAAAATGAGCTCTAGATCTTTGATAAAGAGTTCTCCCCTAAATTTAGGGCTCTAATTGTGCAATCACGCTAGGAAACTCATTGACCATTATCTTTTATTATTTTATTACCTTTTTACATTTTCATGCACAAACTTTTAGATATTTAATTACAAAACATCTTTATTTAAATATTTAACTTTCTCTTTTTATTTAATTTTTGAAGCATTTTTTATAAAAATATTTATTAACTTAAGTAATAATAATATTTAGCATTTATTTAAAAATGATCTCCTAAATATATTATTATTAAATTAAATGAATATTATTACGCTCCAAAATTAGAACTATAACTTTATCTTTAAATTTCATTCTTTTATTAATTAATTTTTCAATTAATTAAATATTGAATTTTCTTTATAAAATTTCCATTAAATATTATTTTAATTTGATTTAATTAAAAAAAAAAAACAACAGACCCACAAAACCGAATATGGCAACTCAACTAAAGACAAAGAACATAATCAAACTCTAGGGTCAAAGTCACAAATTCACGTCACTTGACAAATTTAGACGAGTGAAACTAACTCAGATACTTTTCCTATTTTCTAGGACAATTGGCTTAGGTTAGGATTTGGACTCAAGAGTTATCTTCTTAGTTATACCATTGAAATACTATGATAGGGTACACTCATCCTAGCAATTCAGTGAAGTCGATATGCGGTACCTACAATCTACATAAAATCCATGAATGTACAAACACATATATTCTAAACTAAATAGGAAATAGTAGGAAGTGGTACATCGTGTAGATCCTGACTAGCTTGTGACTACGACTCCCTCCCTCAACCACATAAGGAACATCAAACATAAAGAAAACATACATGTACACCATACACATGCAAGTATGGGGTAAGTAACCATAGAAACTGCATATAATAAATCCACCTATCTAACCATCATGTGATAACTAAAATCACTAACTGAACATACCTATATCATCATTCAAATAATCATAAAAACATGAATAACTAGTAACTCATCACATATAATCAACTAAGTATAAAATAACATTTAATCAAATCCGGTAACCAAGTACTACTAATCATAAAATTGAATCAAAAAACTAACCTAAAAGAATCTAACAATATAATTAGAAAAGTCAAGTAGGGTTAGGCATTATAGCATTGGAGGCGAAATTTTTTCATAAAAGAAGAGTGACAAGGAGAACAATATGTTCTCCTTTTCAACAATGAAGATCCTCCTATAGAACGTCGAGGGTCTTAATGCCCTTGACAAATGAAATAGAATCAAGAAACAACTTGATTTTTTACATGCAGATGTAGTTTTACTTCAAGAAACAAAACTATCTTAGAAGAACTTCTCTAATATTTCCTCTAATTGGTCAATTTGGCAATCAACACATACACCAAGCACCAGAGCATCGGGTAGGCTCACAGTATTATGGAATCCAAAATCTATTCAAGCCCACCTCATTCAACATACTAACAATTGGTAGCTTATGTGTATGCAACACTTCCATCTCTCCTTTTTTATCCTCAATGTTTATGGCCCAACACCTACTATTGAAAAAAGAATCCCATGGTTGGTCCTATCCAACATCCCACAACATCATCCTGATGACAATATTATCCTTGGGGGAGACTTTAATGTTGTCCTCTCCATCAATGAGAAATCTGGAGGTATTTCTCACCCATAGAGCTATGATAGATTTTGGTTCCTTCATGGGAGATAATAGCTTGCTAGACATTGTCCTCCAAAATGGTCTCTTCACTTGGACCAACAGACACTCTAGTTTTCTTTAGATTGCAGTGAGATTGGATTGATTTCTCATTTTCCAAAATTGGAAATTTCTTGATTTTACCATCCAATCTGAAATCTTGCCTCTATTAGGATCACACCACTTCCCCATTCAACTTTAGGTTAAAGCCATGCATAAGCACAAACCTTCCTTCAAGTTTCAGAGCATGTGGCTTAGGCATCCACAAATTCTTTCCCTTCTAAAATTATGGTGGTTGAACTCACCCCTTGAAGGTAGGACTAGAATGTTCAAATTTTACTAAAAGCTACAGTTTGTCAAGTCCTAATTGAAGGTTTGGAACAAGGTTGTTTTTAAGAATATATTCGAGAAAAAAAATATTGTGGAGCAACACCTTGTAGTGATAAATAATTAGATCATTCAACATGGCCTAGATGAAGCCTTGTTTTATAGAGAAAATGATCTTCAAGATGAATGAGAGGAATTATGCACAAGGGAGGAGGAATATTGGCACCAAAAATCAAGAGAATTAAGGCTTTCTCAAGGGGATAAGAACAAAAAATTTTTCCATTTGTCTACTAAATAGAGAAGGGCATCTAACTCCATTTTCATAATTAAAAATTTAGAGTCAAACGAGGAAATTGCAGATCCTTTGGGTATTGAAAAGGAAGGTGTAAATTTTTTAAAATCTTCTAGATCCCCCCTCTCCCCATTCCCCTATGCTCACACAAGAATTATAACTTCTTGATGCCATTCCTTCTCTTATTTCAAACCAATATAATCAAAATTTGCTAGACCCTTTCACCATTTCAGAGCTCCATAAGGCAATTTTTTCTATGCCAGTTGATAAGGCTCCTAGCCTAGACAATTTTACCCCTCTCTTTTACCAAAAATGTTGGGATTTTATTTTCTTTGATTTGCTAGCAATGATAGAAGAGTCTAGAAAAAGTGGTGCCATGCTTAAACATTTTAATACCACCAACATTAGCCTTATCCCAAAGTCCAAAGGTCCCTCTTTATTTGTAGATTTCCGTCCAATATCTCTCTACAATACTATCTACAAGATCATCATTGTAACACCCCATCAAGGGATCCAAAATAACTACCCTAAAGTTTTACTAAGTTTGCCAAATATTTTTATTTTTTTAAGAATAACATATACACCAATTATAAAATACTAGAAGCAATAACATACAGTCATACATAAGCAAACATAACATATTACATTCCTTAAGGATCCCAAGATGTTGAATCACATTTAAATTTAACTAATACTAAGTCCAATAAATAACACATCCACATGAAAGAATTACTACAAGTTCAAATACTTTTAAATAATATACATTTGTTTTGAATGTCATTTGGCAATAAATTTGGAATGCACAATCATCCATTGTACATTTCATGGGGTATGAAAGGTTGAAAGAATATACATTTATAAAATAGATTACATCATCCCTTTCAGATCAATGAAACAAGATACAATACAACAAGTAAAATCATCCATCAAATAGATATGACCATCCATCATAATACACAAAGATAGAATGAAATGAAATGTAAAACAAGGAACTCCAGCCACAACATCAACAGATGGATCTCAATGATAAAAGTAAAAAGCACTACCACCTGACCTTGTGGTAACCCAAAAAGGTGAACTCCCACCGCGTTGAGGAGATAGTATCAAGTCCTAAATAGGATAACAATCCCAAAAAATCAAAAGTAATACCTAGGTCAAGGAAAACCCTAAAGGTAATCTAATTCAAAGGTTCCAAGATACAACGACATCTAAACCTAAAGGAAAACAAAGACACATAGGGAATCTATACTGCTAGTGGGCAAGTGTCATCACACGAACCAACTCTAAGTTTACCTAGCTAGTCTTTTAATCCTCCAGCCCCCTAGTGACTCTATGTAGCACTAGTATCATTTCATACTAACAAGGCATACTAATGATGCATGGTCGCAACCAAGCATCCTCTCTACTCCCATCCTAGTCTGTACTAACACTCAAGGCATGGGCGAGGAAAGAAAAAGACTCTTATTAGGTTCATTTTACTCTCATTTAGTGTAGTGTTTTCACTTATTAACTACTTACAATGGGTTACCCATTAGCCTCTTTAAGGCCTCGACCTCCATTGCAAGCCACTTCGCAACTTAACATACATATTATCTACCCTAGGCTCATAAAAGTACAAATCAGAGAATCACAATTTTCACCTCAGCCCTATACAAGTGATTGGAAAACATCAAAAGGAGGTTCACAATAACACCTCAGTCCTTTACAAGCAACTAGAAAGCATCCAAAAATAACTGATTGAAGACTCAAAAGTTAAACTAGATAGGTCACACCATTCACCTAAGTTTCACTCAAGAACATTGGAAAGCAATAACGGACAATAGATCCAAACTCATCATAGAGCATACCAGACACATTACCATGGTTGAGTATAAAAGATCAACATCAAAAAATCATCACAAAAATAGAACTCTCAAACCTCTAGTAAACATCCTAGGACTTGTCATCACTCTAGTAAACCCAAACCTCAAAACATAAGACAACATATAGTTAACAATGTAGTTTCATAGTTTTGTTTGATTTTAAAGACACACAGTCTGAGCTAATAGTAAGGTTTAAGTTTTCGAGTATATCATATTTACATTTTACTGTTACAACTTAACCCATTCTCATATTTGAACATATTGCTCACTTACCCTTATCTTATGAGATTACAAGATATTCTAAAATAATTTAAACTTAATTATTTATTAAATTATTAAAATAATAATTATTGATTATCTAATAAAATAATTACAATATTATAAAAATCAAAATCATTAATAATAATAATAAAATAAATAAATTTAAACTTTATTAGATAATATTCATTATTAATTAAACTTAATTAAACTAAATTAATTAAATTAATTAATAAAAACTAAATTGTAATAGTAATTATTATTTATTAATACTTAATAATTAATAAAAACTATTATTAAAAATGATTAATAAAATTTAATTGAATAAAAATTATTTTAAAAAATAAATTTTATAAATATTAAAAAAAAACATATAACAAAAATCCCTATGATTTAAGGCCTGCCAGACAGTTGCTAATGGTTGTTGTCGTAGTACCTATTGTGAGCAGTTGCGACTAATATTGCTACCGAGTGAGGAGGTGGGGTGTGGAACCCACATCCCACCCAATTTTAATTAATTTTTTTAACCCCCCCCCCCCCCCCCCCCCCCCAAATTATATTATATTATATATATATATATATATATATATATATATATATAATAAACATTGCTAGTTTAGTATGATAGGGAAACCTAGATAAACTAGTCAAGTTTTTGTTCTAAATTTTGATTTCATTTCAAAACTATTCATGATTAAATTAACAACTATTCAATTTGTAGAATGAAAGTTTCTGAATCTTTCAATCCTCATATATAGATTAAAGTTTTATATGAATACCAATAAATTCACAATGAAAGATTGAAAGATTCATCACAAATGAAATTTGGAAAATAGATTTAACAAACATAATGTAGACAGGAATATTGAATACCATAATTCATTATGTGAATAAAGCACACAATTCTACTTGAATGTGATGCTAATACGCAACCACCCAAAGATTGTGAGAGAATTCTCTTTTCTCTGAAAACCTTCTCTCTAAAAATCCCTTCTCCAAAAATCTTGGTCCTTGCAAAATGAACTCTCAATCTTGATATGGAGTTCTCCCCTAAATTCAAGCCATTGATTGTGTAATCATGGGAGGGAACTCATTGATCACAATCTTTTAACTCTTTAATTACTTTTTGAATATTCATGCACACTTTTTGCAATTTTAAAAAAATCTTTAATAAATTGATTTCTCTTTCTCTCTTTAATTAATTTTCAAAGCATTTTTTCATAAAATATTTATTAAGTAATAGTAATATTTAGAATTTATTTTAAAATGATCTCCTAAATATATTATTATTAAATTAAATAAATATTATTACGCTCTCAAATTAAAACTATAATTTTCTCTTTAAATTTAATTCTTTTTATTTAATTAATTTTCCAATTAATTAAATACTAAATGAAATTTTAGTTTGATTTAATTAACAAGAAAATCATTGAAGACCTACAAGATGAATATGAAAACTTATCATAAAATGTAACATACAATATCAAACTCAAAGGTTATAATCATGAATTTATGTCATATGACGAATTTGGAAGGGTAATCATATCAAATACTTGCCCTAATTTTCTAGAACAATTTGGTTTTAAGGTTAGTATTTGGACTTAAGAATTTATCTCCCCTCTCTTACCATTGAGATATTGTGATAGGGTACACTCATCTTGGCAATTTAGAGAAGTTGATACCTGGTACCTGCAATCTACATGAAATCCACACATGTACAAACACATATATTCTAAACTAAATAGAGAATGGTAGGAAGTGGTGCATCATGTAGATCCTGACTATTAGGTGACTATGACTCCCTTCCTTAACCACATCAAAAATGTCATACATAAAGAAAAGATACACGGACACCATACACATGCAAGTATGGGGTAAGTATCCATAGAAAATATGTACAAATAATCCATCTAATAACATCATTAAATAATTGTAATCAGTATAAATAATCATCATCAAAGTAAAATCATGCATACATGAAGTAACTAATACTAAGTAGTCTCATCATATAATCAACTGAGTATGAAAACAATATCCAGTTATCTGGAAAATAATGCTACTAATCATCAAGTGTAAACATAAACTGGCCTAAAAGAGTTCACAAATAATAAATGAAAGTGAACGAGGGGCAGGCACTACATCCACCCCACAAGACTTAGGCTTACTCATGGAAGCCTATAAACAAGTAGGGATATAAATTTGATAAACTAGATGCATCCTCCCATGTAGCTGATGACTCATTAGTAGGATCCCATTGGACCCTTACCTACTCTATGGTTTGACCCCTGAGGGTCATCTCCCATTGCTATAAAATGTGAACTGGCTCCAAAGCCAGTTGCCCGTCTACTTGTAACACATTCCAATGAAGAACATGTATCACATTAGGAATATATTGTCTAAGTACTGAAACATGGAAAACATCATGAACACAAGCTAGCCTGGAAAACAAAGCAAGATGGTAGGCAACTAGATCAAACTCTTCTGTGGATGCACTCTCAAGAAAACTTTCTCACCCATTGCAAACTACTTATCCATCCTATGAACATCATCATACTTCTTCTATCTATCCTGTGTTGTAGACACATGCTCACATATATGCACTACTTGTTGCTAGATATCTTGAAGCATATTAGGAACAAATAGGATGCGATCGTCAAAACTATCCCAACTCAAAGGTGTATGGCAAGGATGACCATACAAAGCCTGAAAAGGTGTCATCCCAATAGAACTGTGATATCCATTGTTATAAGAAAAATCCACTAGGTAAAGATAATCCTCCCAAAGAGTCTGTCTATCCATCACATACATCCTCAACATATCCTCCAAAACTTGATTAACTCTCTCAATCTAACCATCTATCTTTTTGTGATAAGCTAAGCTGAAGTTCAACTGTGCTCCAAGATCATGTTGTGGTGATGTACAAAATGCAAAAGTGAATATAGGATTCCTATATGAAATGGTCTTTCTAGGAATATCATGTAATCTCACAATATCATGCATGAAGAAATTAGCTACATAAGCTGTAAGAAATGATAATGTTGAGCAAGGAACGAGAAACAATCCAAGTAAGTTAAGTGTGAAACAATGTTACCATAAGATAAGCAAACTCCAAGAGCATACACCAAGATGGTTCAACAATGGAGACAATGATTTATAAGGGGAAAGCAAAGAAAACCCCTTGTGAGTATTATGAATGAAGGAAAATGCCTAGAGAAGAGAGAGAGAGAGTGTTGGAGCAAAAGTAGCTCAATACAATAACATCAAGCGCTAAGAGTGTGTTGAAGAAAGAAGGAGGAGCATCTCTTATATAGAGATGAGAGAGGAGTTGCATTTGTAACTCCCATTTCTATGAATGCCACATTCATAATAGGTGTGTGCAAAGTGTCACAATCCTCTTAAGGAGGATAAACTAAATAAAGAGATAAACAAGAGTTGTCCTTACATGTGGAACAAAGGACAAACAATGACATGTCCTCCACATGTGTACAAGAGGACAAACTATATTTAGGGACCCTTGGAATATCCCAATTAATATATCCAAGGAAAGATTAACCTTTCTAACACCCCCCCTTAATCTTTACTTGGGGAGTTTACATCAACGGGTTATAAACCCAAATTTTTACAATGGAACTGAAATCTCTCTTTAGAAAGTGGTTTGGTTAAAATATCAGCCACTTGATCTTCTCCTTTACAATAAAGAAGAATAATTTGATTGTCTTCAACTTGTTCTTGAATGAAGTGATGTTGAAGTGAAATATGTTTGGTTCATGCATGATACACTGGATTCTTTGCCAAGGCAATAACACTTTGATTGTCACAATGTATAGGTGTAGGTGATGGTTGAGGTAGACCCAAATCGTCAAGAAGTCTTTGAATCCACAAAGCTTCCTTAGCGGCATTGGTACAACCTTTGTATTCAGCTTCAGTTGAGCATAGGGAAATAGAGTGTTCTTTTTTGCTTTTCCAAGAAATTGAACCTGAACCAACAAAGAAAAAATAACCACAAGTTGATTTCCCATCATTGGGATCTCCACCTAGATCGGAATCAGTATAGCCATGTAAAATAAATTCAGAATTTGCATCATAAAATAATCCCATATTAATAGTTCCTTTAATGTACCTTAAGATGTGTTTAGCAACTTTAAAATGAGTTTGTTGAGGTTTAGACATAAATCGAGAAAATAAACCAACACTATAAGCAATATCAGGTCTAGTAAGAGTTAAATAATTTAAACTTCCTACCAACTGTCTATACAAAGTTTCATCAACAAAAGGAGTATTCATATCATTCATTAATTTAGTACCTAATTCACATGGAATTGAAACATAGTTAGATTCATTCATCTTAAATTTTTCTAAAAGATCATAAGCATACTTGTTTTGAGAAAAAAAGATACCTTTAGGAGTTTGCAAAATTTGCATACCTAAGAAATAATGTAAGAACCTAAGTCTGTCATCTATAATTTCTGTTTAAGTTGGAATTTGATATCAGAAATCAAAGCGTCTGAACTAGAAGTGAGTATTAGATCATCTACATAAACAATAACAATGATAATATCATCGTTAGTATGTCTAATATACAAATTAGGATCATTCTTACTTCTAGTAAAACCTTGAGAAACAAAGAAAGAATTAATTTTAGAATACCATTCTCTAGGTGATTGTTTAAGACCATAAATAGATTTGTTCAATTTGCAAACCAAATTTTCACTACCTTTCTTAACAAATCCAGGAGGTTGAGCCATATAGATTTCTTCATGTAAATCACCATTTAAGAAGGCACTTTTAACATCCATTTGATGAATGGGCCAATTCATTTTAGATGCTAAAGCAAGAACTAATTTGATAGTAGGCATCTTAGCAAAAGGAGCAAAAGTTTCATTATAGTCTAATCCTTCAATTTGTGAAAAACCTCTAGCAACTAGTCTAGCCTTGAATTTACTAATTTCATTATTAGTATTCAATTTTGTTTTGTATAACCATTTACATGAAACTATATCCTTTCCATGAGGTAATTTGACTAAGTCCCAAGTTTGATTAGCAAGTAAAGAATCATATTCCTCTTGCATGGCTTTTTGCCAATGAGGTTGAGAGTTAGCTTGATCAAAAGACTTAGGATCATTAGAATTCATAATAGTAGTCATTAAAGCATAATTACAATAATTAATCCTTCTATGTTTAATTCCACCGGATTTAGAAATATAATCATCAGCTTCATTGATTAGGTTTTGAGCCCATTTAGGTTTATGTTTAGTTGTAATGGAATTATCACTAGAGGAAGAATCATTAGTAATAAAAGTATCATTAGTATCTACTTGAGTATCATGAGTTGTAGGAGCAGAAATAACCGGTGGTACTTGATTTGAAGGATTAAGAGAAAGAGTAGGGTTAAGAGAAGGAGGTTGGTCCTCCACCAGCACAATTTTAGTGCCACTGAATTCTTCATCATGTGTAGTAGAGCAATCATGAACTCCATTTTCTGCAATACAAACATCTCTAGCAATTTGAACTTTTTTAGTAGTGGAATCATAAACACGATAACCCTTAGTGTTTTCATCATAGCCAACAAACATATAAGGAGATGACTTAGCATCTAATTTATGCCTTTTCTGTTTAGGCGTATGAACATAAGCAATAGAACCAAATATCCGTAAATGATGTAAATTCGGTTTCCTACTAGACCAAGCCTCTTCTGGAGTGATAGCCTTGAGAGCTTTGGTAGGATTCCAATTAAGAATATAAGTTGCACAAAACATGGCTTCAACCCAAAATTTATAATGCAGATTCTTAGCATGCAACATGCTTCTAGCCATTTCAACAATGGTCCGATGCTTTCTTTTCGCCACACCATTTTGTTGTGGTGTATAAGGAACAGTAAGCTCGTGCTTAATTCCACATGATTTCAAATAAGAATGAAAAGCATTATTCACATATTCCTTCCCATTATCAGTTCTAAGAATTTTAAGTTTATACCCAGATTGCCTTTCAACATACAACTGAAATTCAATAAATATATCAAGAACTTGATCCTTGCTATGCAAAAAATAGATCCAAGTTCGTCTAGAAAAATCATCAACAAAGGTAAGTGCATACCGAGAACCTTGGATGGAGGTATTCTCCATGGGGCCCAAAAGATCACTATGGACAAGATGCAACTTATGAGTTGCTCGCCATGATTTTCCACTTGGAAAGGGCTCCCTATGCATCTTACCACTCATACAACCTGTACAGGAAATCTTGGAAGGTATAATGTGAGGCAAGCCATCAACCATATTATTCTTTTGAATGAAAGTAATATAATTGAAATTTAAATGACCAAGTCTTTCATGCCATATATTGAAATCAATAGAAGTATGTAAAGAATATCGTGAACTAGCAAATTCATGGAATTTAAACAAATTGTCATTATCCATTTTAGCATGAGCAATTACTTTGAGAGTTTGAGGATCTATGATATAACATGTCTCTTTGTAGAATTCAACTTTATAGTTCTGACATAACTGTGAAACAGAAAGCAGATTAGTTTTCAAGTCAGGTACATAGAAAAGATCATGCAATTTACCATTAGGAAAGTAACATCACCTAGTCCTTCAACTTTACAAGTCTGATTATTAGCTAACTGAATAGGAATGTTAGCAATATCAGGTTGTAAAGAATCAAAAATTTCTTTATGAGAAGTGACATGTTGTGATGCACCACTGTCAACAATCCATTCTAAAGGTCTGCAAAGATTAAAGCTACAAGTAAAAGCATGACAAGGATTAGAACCAGTCGAGTTACCTTTTTTATGGTTTGAGGTTTGATGATTGTTACTATTATTCATAGGTTTTTTATCATTTTGCTTTTTAAAACAGTTATGGACAATATGACCATCTTTGCCACAATAAGAACAATGAGGTTTAGAATTGGAATGGTTCCTTTGATTATTAGTATTACGAGTATTATTAGGATGATTGGTATTATTATTATATTTGGCATGAAATTTATTGTTGGAATTATTTGAATTAGTATTATATTGTTTGTGATTATTATTATTATTATTGGAATGAAAATTATTAGTTGAATTTCTAGACACAAATGCATGTTCAGTTGATTTAAGGGTACCAAACTGAATTAGCTTAGCTTCTTCCTGTCTTAATAAAGTTTGAAAAATAACATAAGTTAACTGAGAAGTTAAAGTAGGAATAGCAAGCTGTGCATGAATATTAGTTATAAACTGTTGAAACTGTCTAGGAAGACATTTTTTAAGAATAAGATGAATTAAACGAATGTCTTCTAATTGAACACCTAAAGCCATAATTTGACTTTTAAGAGAATCAAATTTTAAGAGAAATTCATCCATACTTTTAAAATCTGCATACCTGAGATCTTCAAGTTGATCCTGCAACTGTATTTTACGGTATTCATCTCCACTGTCATACTTGGTTTTCAAGATGGACCATGCATCATGAGCTTTAGAACAGTGAGCAATTAACACATATAAATCTGGAATAATGGAAATACCAATTAACCCTAAAGCTTCTTCATTTTTAGCTTTCCAAGTATCTTTCTCATCTTGAGTAGCCGCTGAACCGGGTTCAAGAGACGGGTCAGTGGCTATTTCGAAGAAGTGTTTAAAACGAAAAATAAATGAGATATGAGTTTTCCAAGAATGATAATTAGAATAATTAAGTTTTATTTCTGGAATTAAGGTTGACATGATTAAAAAAATTGCCCTTTTTTTTTATTAAAAAAAATCCTTGATTTGAAAATTAAGTTAATTGAAAAAAAAATTGTTAATTGAGCAAAAAATTTTAATTTTATTAATTGAGAAAAAAATTGTTTTTTTTTTGAGAATATATATATATTTTTAAATTTCAATTATTTATGTGAGAGAAACAAGAAAAAATTATAAAATTAAAAATTTTATTTGTTAAAAAAAAAAAAAAAAAGTGATATAAAACACGTTTTATGGTTTTGTGTGATTTTTTTAAAAACAAGATTTGAAAAAAAATGAAAAAGGTGGGAAAAGAGGGGGAAAATTTTAAAATGGTTTTGAAAGGGGAGCGGAGCGCAGGCGGTGGCTGCCGCGTGGCCAAAGGGCGGAGGAGTTGGTCAGCCCTGGTTGGTGGAAATGGCGGGGTTAGAGAGTTTAAAAAGAGAAGAGGATATGGATGCGGGCGTGGCTACGCAAGCGGCGGTTGCCGCGTGGCCTAGACGCAGGCCGCGTCGAAAGGTTTATGCCGGGTATTATGGGGGTGGCGAAAGCGGTGGAATGGGGTTTATTTTGCGTGCGGCAGTGAAGAGGGCGTCAACGGAGTTGCAGATCTCACAGTTAATGCAGGCGGCAACGTGCGACGGCGCACTGGTGTCGCGCGGCGATGCGCGGCGGCGCTACTGGCTTGCGACGGCGCTATTGGTGACACGCAGTAGTGAGCGGCGGCGCTACTGGCTCGTGATGGTGTCGCACGGTGGCGCGAGGGTGGCGCGTGGGTGGCGCGGCCGCCAAAAAAATGCAATGTAAAAAAAATAAATGTGTGCTTTAAAAAACAACAAAGTTATTAGATTTATAAGGATTAAAATCTTATAAAAACATGTATGTTGAATGCTTGAAATTTTCAAGAGCATACAATAAATAAATATAGAAGAATATATTAAAAAAATTTAAAGAGTAGGAAAATTTTTGTTTAAAAGGAGTATAAAAATTAGAGAGTTATTTAAAACGTTACTCATGTAATACTTCTTGTTTTGGCAGCATGCCGTCCAAAACAAGAAAAAAAAATTAAAATTTAACAAGAAAACCCTTTGGCGGCAAGCCTTCCAGAGAGGGTTAGTAAAAAAAATATGAAACTTTACAAGAAAACCCTTTGGCAGCAAGCCTTCCAAAGAGGGTTAGTAAAAAAAATGAAACCTGCATACACAAGATTTGTTAAAAAGAGCTAAAATCACAACAAAAACTTCTTCTCTCAATAACGTCTCCAAATAAGGTGTGCTCCAATGAATGGCAACCTTCACCACCATACTTAAAACAAGGATTAGATAGCCAAGCTCTGATACCATGTAAGAAATGATAATGTTGAGCAAGGAACGAGAAACAATCCAAGTAAGTTAAGTGTGAAACAATGTTACCATAAGATAAGCAAACTCCAAGAGCATACACCAAGATGGTTCAACAATGGAGACAAGGATTTATAAGGGGAAAGAAAAGAAAACCCCTTGTGAGTATTATGAATGAAGGCAAATGCCTAGAGAAGAGAGAGAGAGTGTGTTGGAGCAAAAGTAGCTCAATACAATAACATCAAGTGCTAAGAGTGTGTTGAAGAAAGAAGGAGGAGCATCTCTTATATAGAGATGAGAGAGGAGTTGCATTTGTAACTCCCATTTCTATGAATGCCACATTCATAATAGGTGTGTGCAAAGTGTCACAATCCTCTTAAGGAGGATAAACTAAATAAAGAGATAAACAAGAGTTGTCCTTACATGTGGAACAAAGGAAAAACAATGACATGTCCTCCACATGTGTACAAGAGGACAAACTATATTTAGGGACCCTTGGAATATCCCAATTAATATATCCAAGGAAAGATTAACCTTTCTAACATAAGCTATAGTGTAGGATGACCTCATTGATGAAAAATGTGCCCACTTAGTCAATTGATCAATGGTGACCATGATAGCGTCATGTTGATGAGTAGTCATAGGTAATCCTACAATGAAATCCATAAAGATGATATCCTACTTCCATGAAGGAATGAGATTTGGCTATAAAAGCCCCACTAGATGTTGGTGCTCTACCTTGACTCTTTGGAACTCAAGACACCTAGCCATAAAATCAGTGATATCAAGCTACATCCTTGTCCAATAGTATAGATATCACAAATATGCATGCATCTTATTGACACCTGGATGTGCTGAGTAAGGTGCACGATGAGCCTCTGATAGGACCAATGTATGAAGCTCATCTATTAGTGGTACATATATCCTTCCTGAATGTCATAAAATGCCATCTGACTCCAAAACATTATGTGAGAATCTTCCCTCTAATGGTCTCCCTAAATCTATCTCTTTGCTCACCTCTTGATACCAAATATCTGTAGGAAGTGCCTGAAGTATATGGCTCCTCAAATCGACACTAAGAGTCAAAGATAGTATCACATGTCTCCTATGACTCAAAGCATCAACTACCACATTCTCCTTTCCCTAAATATACTTCACCTCAAATTCATACTCACAAAGAAACTCCATCCAACGCCTTTGCCTAACATTTAGATTAGGCTATGTGAATATGTACTATAGACTATGATGATCACTATGAAGTTCAAATTTTTGTCCCAATAAGAAGTGTCTCCATCTCACTAAGGCATGAACTACCACAACTAACCTATGATCATGCATAGGATAATTTAGCTCATGATCCTTGAGTTTGTGTGATTCATATGCAATCACCCATCCATCTTGCATCAAGATTGCTCCAATCCCCTCTAGGGAAGCATCTATACACACCATGAATTCACTTGCTAGATTATGTACTGATAAGATAGGTGCATTGGTCAAAAGCTCTTTGAGCTTCCAAAATGGTTCCTCACATTTCTTCATCCATAGAAACTTCTTTCCTTTCCTTTGAAGGGAAGTAATAGGATGTGATATTCTGGAGAAGTTTTGGACAAACCTATGATAATAACCAACTAGACCCATGAAGCTATGAATTTATGACATGGTAGTGGGTGTGGGCCAATCTACCATTGCCTGAATCTTTTTAGGGTCTAAAAAGATACCCTCACCTGATATGTTATTCCCTAAATATTATATCTTTGATTGAAAGAAATCACACTTTACCGAGTTGGCATAAAGTTGATTATCTCTCAAGCACTGTAAAACCAAATGCAGATGTACCTCATACTTCTTCTAGGATCTAGAGTATATCAATATATCATCTACGAACACAAGTACAAATTGATCAAAATGGAACAAAACACTCCATTCATTAGACACATGACAATTGATGGAACGTTCGTCAACCCAAATGGGACTACTCTAAACTTGTAGTGTCTGTAGTGAGTTTGGAAGGCAGTCTTATGAATGTCAGCATCCCAAATTTTAAGCTGATGGTATCCTAACTTAAGATCAATTTTGGAGAATATTATAGCTCCCTTTATCTAATCAAATAAATTTTCAATCCTTGGTACAAGATACATGTTCTTTATTATCATCATGTTTAGTTTTCTATAATCAATAGACAAGCGTAATGAACCATCCTTCTTCTTCACAAAGACCAGTGGTGCTCCCCATGGAGATACACTCAGTCATATACTACACTTGGCTAGAAGGTCCTCAATTTGTAGGTGCAACTCACTCAATTCTTGAGTGGTCATAGGATAAGGAGCTCTAGAAATAGGCTCCACTCCTGGAATGAGATCAATGCTGAAATCAATATCTCTCTTTAGGGGCATGCCCAAAATCTCACTAGGAAAGACATATGCATATTCCCATAGAATAGGGTGGTCTATAGTCTTTCTTGTAGGTTCTTCTTCTTCCAACTTGCTTACCATAATAAAAAATACCTAACATCCCTTAAAAAATCTCTTCTTTAATTGCATAGTGAATTTCATCCATAGAGATATAGGTCTTTGGATACCCACAATCTCTGCATCCTTCCCTTGATCATCCTGACACACAATGGTCTTCTTTCTACAATCTATACTAGCTCTATGAGACCCAAGCCAATCCATACCTAATACCACATTGTAGAAGCCAAGAGGAAAGAACCAAAGGTTAACTAATGTCACAAACCCTCCTAAGCTTAGTTCACACTTCTATACTACAGAATCTATGGAAACCCTAGTGCTTGAGGCTAGTTCCACTTGCCAACCCAAATCTTGCTTAACCACTTCCAATTTACATTTAGCAACTAAGGATAGTGAAATAAAATATTACGTGGCACCTAAATCAAACAAGATGGAGAGAGGTGTACCTCAAATAGCTCTTGCAGTCTCAACCATAGTCCCTTGATGATCTGCCTGACAATGATCCACCATTGCAAATACCCTCTGAGCTCTTCCTACATCTCCAACTATGGGCTAAGATGTTGCTAGCCTAGAATCTAAATAATGAGATGCACATTATTAGCAGTGAGCTACAATGTGTCCAAACTATCCACAAGAATAATATATTGTACCTTTGCTAGATCCCTTCCCTATTGGGGGTGTACTGACACAAGGATGGATGAATAACTAAAGCCAAAGACACATCTAGCTATCCAAACCTCCTTGAAAGACTTAAAAAAATGTAAACACAACACATTGAACAACAACCAAAGGAGGAAGAAGAGAAAACACTTGTTGATTCATCAAATAATTAACATACATGCCTAGCTGTAAGGCCTTCTGGGTTACAGCCAAATGCACAATATATTCCAGATCAAAGATTTAACATCAAATTCACAACTCTAGATACATATGCAACAAACTTTCCAAATGTTCACGTCCTATTCCAAAATCCCTCCAAAAAATTGCCCTAACTCTAAGCCTAAACACTCTATATGTGCTTTCCAAAACAACTTATAGATCATTCTAGAACATTACATAAGAGGAAGGCAAAACCAACAATGGTCTAGACACATCCCAAGAAAATATATTAACATAAATGTCATGATCAAAATAAATCCCACAATTTGGCTTGTATAAATCACATCCAAATGTTAACACTTGGCATAAAAAAGAAAACTCAGCACATGAAGGGTCACTTAGCATACACTAGGTAACTCAACACATGAAGAGTCACTTGGCATACACTAGGTAACTCAGCACATGAAGGAACACTCAGTCAACACTAGATTGCTACAGTAACTTAGCATCCACTAAATCTAGAGTAACTTGACATCCATTAGAGCTACAATAACTCGGCATCAACATACATAATGAAGAAAAATGAATAGGATAACAAGGCAACCCAGGATGCTCCTGCATCAGACAAGCGAGGTTGAGAGGAATGATTCTCCTAAATCATTGAGATGTTACAATCTGAGTTGATCCAACTTAGATTGAGAAATCCATGAAGCATCTTCAATAGGTCTATTCTTCCACTTCACCAAATATTCATAGTAACCTTTTTCTCTTGTGCTCTTGCCAACTCTCTAATCCAATATCGGTTCAACTTCTTCAATCTACTTCTTAGGATAATCTTCTAATACAAAAACTTCATCATCTAACTCATAATACTTATACACATTAGCAATATTGAATATAAGAGATATATCCATGTCATCAGGTAACTCAACTTCATAAGTATTACCACCGTCAAACTTCTTCAAGATCTTACAAGGTCCAAATTTCTTCATCTTTGGCTTACTATATGTACGAACAAGAAATGTTCCTTTCTTTAAATGAACCATCACCTCATCACCAACTTCAAAATCATGATGTCTTCTAGACTTATCAACATTCTCCTTATACTTATGATTACTTTGTTCCAACCTCAACTTCACTTCCTTATGAAAAGACTCCATAAAATCAGCAAATTCTTCTACAACAATGCTTCTCTTTTCTTCAGTAGCAACATCTCTCAAATCTAATATACCTCTAGGTTGCATTCCAGTAACAATCTTAAAAGGTGTTTTCCTTATACTCCTATTCACAGAATTGTTATATGCAAACTTAGCTTGTTCCAACACTACTTCCCAATTACTTGGATTATCTCCAACTAAACATCTCAGAAAATTACCCAAGCTTCTATTCACAACCTCTATCTATGGATAGAATGTAGAACTAAACTTCAACTTAGTACACATCTTATTCCACAAAGTTTTCCAAAAATAACCAACAAACTTACTATCTCTGTCAGAAAGAATACTTCTTGGTAATCCATGCAATCTCATAATCTCTTTAAAGAAAAGTTCAGCAACATGCTCAACATCTAATGTCTTCTTACATGGTATGAAATGAGCCATCTTAGAAAATATATCCACCACAACAAATATAGAATCATACCCCTTCACTATCTCTGGTAATCCAAGAAAAAAATCCATATTGATGTCACTCCAAGATTTCTCAAGAACAATAATAGGTGTATACAAACCATTATTTTGACTTACTCTTTTTGCAACTTGAAAAACCCCACAACTCTTTACAATTTTTTGAACATCCTTATACATTTGTGGCCAATAATACTTCTCTTTTAGAAAACTCAATGTCTTATCAATTCCAAAATGTCTAGCCAATCCACTACTATGCTTTTCTTTAATCAAATTCAACCTCATAGAACTTCTAGGAATACGCAACTAAATGCCTTTGAACAATATACCTTCTTGAATGAAATACTCATCGTACTTACTTATGTGATTTTTCAGATTTGGTGCTCTACACTCTCTCCACACCTCAGAAAAATTAGAATCAGCATCATACAACTCTTTCATTTCATCAAAACCAAGAACTTCAAACTTCATTTCGGTCAACAAAGAACATCTTCTACTCAATGCATCAACAACTCTATTAGTAACTCCACTCTTATGCTTAATAGCAAATGTCAAACTCTGCAAATACTCAACCCACTTCATATGTCTCTGATTCAATTTATGTTGACTTCCCAAGTATTGTAAAGCTTTATGATCAATATAAAACACAAACTCCTTAGGAATCAAATAATGTCTCCACTTCTTCAATTCTTGAATAATAGCATAAAATTCTTGATCATACATGGAATACTTCCTTTTAGCATCATTCAAATTTTCACTAAATAAAGCATCAAGTTTACCTTCTTGACTTAATACAACTCCTATTGCATTACCACTTGCATCACATTCAACTTGAAATACTTTGTTGAATTAGGCAGCAATACAAGAAATTCAACAACCTTTTGTTTCAAAGTCTCAAAACTCTTATCAGTTCCATGTGTCCACTTGAATTCCTTTTTATCTCCCCTCATTGTCTCAATCATAGCATTACAAATAACACTGAAATTCTTTATAAATTATCTATAAAAACTATCCAAACCATGAAATGATCTTACCTCACCCACATTTTTAGGTGTAGGCCATTCCAAAATTACTTTAACCTTCTCAAGATCCATCTTCAATCCATCAGTTGAAATCACAAATCCCAAATACACAATCTCCTCTTGCATAAAAGAACGCTTTTTTAGATTAATCAACAACTTTTCCTCTTTCAACCTCTACAATACTTGTCTAATGTACTCAAGATGTTCTTCCTTAGTCTTACTGAATATTAGAATATCATCCAAATAAGCAATCACAAACTTACCCAAGAATCTTTTTAGAACTTCATTCATCAACCTCATGAAAGTACTAGGTGCATTAGTCAAACCAAAAGGCATAAACAACCATTCATACAAACCATCTTGTGTCTTTAAAGTGGTCTTAGACTCATCACCTTCTCATATTCTAATCTGATGATAGCCACTCTTCAAATCAATCTTTGTCAAATACTTTGCTTCACTCAAAAAATCCATTATGTCATCCATCCTTGGCATAGAAAACCTATATTTCATTGCAATCTTTCTAATAGCTCTTGAATCAGTACACATTCTTCATTCTCCATTCTTTTTAGGTGCTAATATAGCAAGTACAACACATGGACTCAAGCTTTCTCTGATCAAACCTTTCTGCAACAACTCTTGCACTTATCTATTAAGTTCTTCATTCTCTGTAGGTGTCAATCTATATGGTGCTTTGTTTGGAAAACTAGCTCTAGGAATTAGATCCATACAGTGACTTATACTTCTCATTGGAGGTAAACCATTAGGTATATCCTCTGTAATAATCTCTTTATACTCAATCAACAATTCTGCACTTTCTTTTGGTACTCGGTCAATACTACCAGCTGTCACTCAATCACCACTGACTAACACTTGGTTAACACTATTTTTTGGCACTTGGTTACTATTGACACAACTCAGTTTTTGTGGAATTATAGAAAAAAAAACTTGATTCTTTTTCATTTCTTTTTCAAATTGTTTCCCATTAACCATGCAAATTTTTACAGTAGTATAATTAACCTCATCTAGACTTTTAATTAAAGGTAGCAATATTTTTTTCTTCCCATACACCCAAAGAGTATATTGATTCAATCTTCCATCATGCATAGCATATCTATTATATTTCCAAGGTCTACCCAATAGAATATGACAACAATCCATAGGAATAATATCACACAAAACTTCATCAAAGTAATGTCCAATCTTGAACTTCACAAGACATTGCTCACTTACCAATATCATATGCTCATCTTTGATCCATGAAACATGATAGGGTTTAGGATGCTTCAACCTTTGCGATTTCTACTTTGTAACTAGCTCTCTTGATGCCAAATTTGTAGAACTTCCACTATCAATGATCACTTTGTAGCATTTTCCAGCCATCTTACATCTTGTCTTGAAAATACTTCTTCTTAAAATAGGTTCCTTATCACTTCCCTTATTACATAAGGTTTTTATCAGCATCAAGTTTTCTCTAGCCTCAGGTCCACTTGGTGAACCCTCATCATCTCCTTGAATCACAACATTTTTGTTACCTTGCCCACTTTTAGAGGATCTACATTCAAAAGATCTATGTTCCTCTTTACATCATTTGAAACAATTACCATGAATTCCACCTCTAGAATAAGAATTACCTCTTCCTCGGTAAGAATTAGTACCTCCTCACTAATAATTACCACTTTTCTATTTGGTCTTACCTTGTCATCATTCTTCCTCTTAGATTTTCCTCTATCATGTACAAAATTGTCAGATCTTCCACCTTCACCATGAGATCTACCTCTACTTCTCTAGAATCTACCACCTCTACCTCTTTGTCTTTGTTCATGCTTCTTTGTCAAGATCTCCTCAGCCTTCAAGACATATTGGTATGATTCTTCCACACTTTCCAACTTCACAAAACTTATTTCATCTTGTATTCTAGATCTCTATCCATTTATGTACCTTGCAATTTTTTCAACATCGTCATCCACATGTTTAGATCTGATGTCCAATCTATAGAATTCCTTAGTATACTCCTTCACACTCATGTCTCTTTGTCTCAAATTTTGCATCTTTCTCAGTAAGCTAACTTGGTAATTAGTAGGGAAGAATTTTTTCTTTACCTTGCTCACCATCTTAACCCAAGTTCTAATCTTTTGCTTTCCTCTCCTTTGTCTATCAATTTGCAAATGCTCCCACCACAATGAGGCATGACCCTTTAACCTTTTGACAAAAATTTTCACCATACTATTATTAGGAGTGTTTTCATACTCAAAGAACTTCTCCATATCAAAGATCCAATCCAACATACCATCGGTATCCAATTTTCCATCATAAGGAACAACTTCTACAGTAGGCTTTGAATTTTCCCTAGACAACATTCTCAACAACCTTGCTTGATCTTGGTCTTCTTCAGGTTCTAGATTAGGGTTTGGTGCTATTGGTTCATCATCACTTACATCATCTATATGTGCTCCTCTCCTCTGGGGTGTCTCCATAGCATCTAATCTAGCTTCAATTTGTCTCAATGTATCTAATATTGCATTACCATCATTTCCTCTACCTCGAACCATCTTTTACAAATTAGGTTCCTACAAGATAATAACCTCTGCAAGTTATAGGTCAAATCCATAGATCTGAAACCCTACAACCCAATTCACTCAAGGTTCTACACGATTCAATCACCACAAGGATGAACCTAAAGCTCTGATACCACCTGGCACAAGGAGGGATGAATAACTAAATCCAAAGGAACATCCAACTATGCAAGCCACCTTACAAGAGTTAACATAGTAGAAACACAACATAATGAACAACAACCAAAGGAGGAAGAAGAGAAAACATTTGTTGATTCATCAAATAATCATTATACATGCCCAACTATAAGGCTTTCTAGGTTATGGCTAGATACAAAATATATTCCAAATCAAAGATCCAACATCAAATTTGTAGCTCCAGATACATATGCAAAAAACTTTCCAATCTTTCGTGTTCTACTCCAGAATCCCTCCAAAAAATTGCCCTAACTCTAAGCCTAAACACTCTATATATACTTGCCAAAATGGCTTATAGATCATTTTAGAATATTACATAAGAGGAAGGCTTACCCAACAATAGTTTAGACTCACAAAAATCTTGCAAGTTGGCTCACAAAAATCACATCCAAATGCTGACACTCAACATAAATAAGAAAACTTGACACATGAAAGGTAACTTGGTATACACTAGGTAACTCGGCACATGAAGAGTCACTTGGAATACACTGGGTAACTCAACACATGAAGGAATACTCAATCAATACTAGATTGCTACAATAGCTCGACATCTACTAGAGCTATAGTAACTCAACGTCCATTAGAGCTACAGTAAATTGGCATCAATATGTAGAATGAACAAAAATGAGTAGGATAACAAGGCAACCGAGGATGCTCCTACATTAGACAATTGGGGTTGAAAGGAATGATTCTCCTAAATCATTGAGATGTCACAATCTGAGTTGAATCCAACTCAAATTGAGAAATTCATGAATCATCTTCAATAGGCCTGTTCTTCCACTTCACCAAATATTCATAGTAATCTTTTCCTCTTGTGCTCTTGCCAACTCTCTGATCCAATATATGTTCAACTTCTTCAATTTTCTTCTTAGGATAATCTTCTAATAAAATAAATTCATCATCTAACTCATAATACTTATACAAATCAGCAATATTGAATATAGGAGATATATCTATGTCATTAGGTAACTCAACTTCATAAGCATTACCATTGTCAAACCTCTTCAAGATCTTACAAGGTCTAAATTTCTTCATCTTCAACTTACTATATGTTCCAATAGGAAATCTTCCTTTCTTTAAATGAACCATCACCTCATCACAAACTTCAAAATCATGTTGTCTTCTAGACTTATCAACATTCTCCTTATACTTCTATTTACTTTGTTCCAACCTCAACTTCACTTCCTTATCCAAAGACTCCATAAAATTAGAAAATTCTAAGAATATACAACTAATAATTTAAGTTTAAGTGTTCAAGTTTGAGAATATACAACTAATAGTTTAAGTTTTGTTTCAATTCAACTAGTTCAAGTTTTTAGTTTGAAATAGATATATATGGAAATTCAAGTTTCATTTTAGTTCAACTAGTTCAAGTTTTATGTTTGTAATAGATATACATAACAATTTTAAATTTCATTTTAGTTCAATTAGTTAACAACTAGTGGCGTTGCAATATGCCTAGACCTTCCAATGTAGAACTTGTGCTCTGATACCAAATGTAACGTCATGCCAAGGGATCCAAATGAACTAACCTAAAGTTTTACTAATTTTGCCAAACATTTTTATTTTTTAAAGAATAACATATACAACAATTATAAAATAGTGGAAGCAATAACATACAATCATAAATAAGAAAACATAATAGATTACATTCCTTAACGATCCCAAGACATTGAATCACATTTAAATTTAAATAATACTAAGTACAATAAATAGCACATCCACATGAAAGAATTACTACAAGTTCAAATCCTTTTGAATAATATACATTTGTTTCGAATGCCACTTAGCAATAAATTCAGAATGCACAATCATCCACTGTACATGTCATAGGGTATGACAGGTTGAAAGAATATACATTTATAAAATAGATTACATCATCCCTTTTGGATCCATGAAACAAGATATAATACAATAAGTAAAATCCATCAAATAGATATAATCATCCATCATAATACAAAAATATAGAATGAAAGGAATGTAAAACAAGAAACTCTAGCGACAACATCAATAGACAGATCTCAATGGTAAAAGTAAAAAGCACTAACACCCAACCTTGTGGTAACCCAAAAAGGTCAACTCCCACTACACTGAAGAGATAGTCTCAAGTCCCAACTAGGATAAAAATCCCAAAAAATCAAAAGTAATACCTAGTTCAAGGAAAACCCTAGAGGTAATCTAACTCAAAGGTTCCAAGATAAAATAACATCTAAACCCAAAGGCAAACAAAGACATGTAGGGAATCTATACTGCTAGTGGGGCAAGTGTCATCACATGAACCAACTCTAGGGTTACCTAGCTAGTCTTTTAATCCTCTAACCCCCTAGTGACTATATGCGGCACTAGTATTCTTTCATACTGATAAGGCATACTAATGATTCATAGTTTCAATCAAGCATCCTCTTTACTCCCATCCTAATATGTACTAGCACTCAAGGCATGGGTGAGGAAAGACAAAGACTCTTATTAGGTTCATTTTAATCTCATTTAGTGTAGTGTTTTCACTTATTAACTACTTACAATTGGTTACATGTCAGCCTCTTTAGGGCCTCGACCTCCATTGCAATCCACTTCCCAACTTAACATATAGATTACCTATTGTAAGCTCATAAAAGTACACTTGAAAGAATCATACTTTTCACCTCAGCCCTATACAAGTGACTGGAAAGCATCAATAGACAATTCATAATAACACCTTAGTCCTTTGCAAGCAACTGGAAAGCATCCAAAAATAATTGATCAAAGACTCAAAGGTCAAATCAGATAGGTCACAACATTCACCTCAGTTTCACACAAGAACACTAGAAAGCAATAATGGACAATAGATCCAAACTCATCATAGAGCATACCAGACACATTACCATGGTTGAGTATAGACAACTGAGATCAATACTTCATCACAAAAATTGAACTCCTAAACCTTTGGTAAACATCATAGGACTAGTCATCACTCTAGTCAACCCAAACCTTAAAACATAAGACAACATACAATTAACAATGCAGCTTCATAGTTTTGTTTGATTTTGAAGACACACAGTCTAAGGTAACAATAAGGTTTAAGTTTTTGTTTCAATGTAAGTTTTTGAGTAGATGAGATTTACATTTTACTGTTAAACTTAACCCATTCTTGTATTTGAACATATTGCTCACTTACCCTTTTCTTATGAGATTACAAGGATTACAATTAAATATTCTAAAATAATTTAAAGATAATTATTTATTAAATTGTTAAAATAATAATCATTGATTATCTAATAAAATAATTATAATTTTATTAAAAATTAAAATCATCAATAATAATAAAATAAATAAATC
Source organism: Cupressus sempervirens (assembly GCA_028749045.1). Classification (NCBI taxonomy): domain Eukaryota; kingdom Viridiplantae; phylum Streptophyta; class Pinopsida; order Cupressales; family Cupressaceae; genus Cupressus; species Cupressus sempervirens. Next base: position 152,380,681 of record CM053790.1, read on the forward strand.
TAAACTTTATTAGATAATATTCATTATTAATTAAACTCAATTAAACTAAATTAATTTAATTAATTAATACATACTAAATTGTAACAGTAACTATTAATTTTTAATATTTGATAATTAAGAGAACCTATTATTAAAAAATTAATAAAATTTAATTTAATAAAAATAATAATTATTTTTTTAATAAATTAAAAAAAAACATATAACAAACATCCCTGCAATTTAAAGCCCACCGGTCGACTACTAATGACTGCTGCTATTGCAATACCTACTGTGAGCAGTCGCAACTAATATTGTCACTGGGTGGGGATGTAGGGTGTGGAACCCACCTCCCACCCACTTTTAATTTTTTTTTTAAATTTTGAATACAATTTGTTTTATAAAGCGACCCCCCACCCCTTGCCCTACAATTTTATATATATATATATATATATATATATATATATATATATATATTTATTTATTTATTTATTTATTTATAAATGTTGCAAATTTAGTCTAATAAGGAAACCCAGATAAACCAATCAAATTTTCGTTCTAATTTTTGATTTCATTTCAAAACTATTCCTGATTAAATTAACAACTATTCAATTTGTAGAATGAAGGCTTCCTAATCTTTCAATCCTCATATATAGATAAAAGTTCAATATGAATACCAGTAAATTCACAATGAAAGATTCATCACAAACAAAATTCGGAAAACAAATTTAACAAACACAATGTACACAGGAATATGGAATAACATAATTCATTATGCGAATAAAGCACAAGATCCTACCTGAATCTGACGCTAATACACAACCCCCCGAAGATTGTGAGAGAATTCCCTTTTCTCTCAAAACTTTCTCTCTGAAAATCCCTTCTCCAAAAATCTTGGTCCCTATGAAATGAATTCTTAATGTTTGATATCGAGTTCTCCCCTAAGTTCGAGGCACTGATTGTATGATCACACGAGGGAACTCGTTGATCACAATCTTTTAACTCTTTAATTACTTTTTGAATATTCATGCACACTTTTCACAATTTTAAAATATCTTTAATAAATTAATTTCTCTTTCTCTCTTTAAGTACTTTTTGAAGCATTTTTTGATAAAATATTTATTAAGTAATAATAATATTTAGCATTTATTTTGAAATGATCTCCTAGATATATTATTATTAAATTAAATAAATATTATTATGCTTTCAAATTAGAACTATAATTTTCTCTTTAAATTTAATTATTTTTATTTAATTAATTAAATATAATTAAATATTGAAATTATTTTAATAATTTTTCATTAAATTAAATCATTAATTAAACTTTTAATATGATTTAATTAACAAAAAAATCACCAAAGACCTACAAGAGGAAATATGAAAACCCATCATAAAATATAGCATACAAGATCAAACTCAAGGGTTATAATCACGAATATATGTCATATGACAAATTCGAAAGGGTAATCATCTCAGATTATTTTCCTAATTTTCTAAGACAATTTGGTTTGAAGATTAGGATTTGGACTTAAGAATTTATCTCCCCTCTCTTACCATTGAGATATTGCGATAAGGTATGCTCATCCTAGCAATTTAGGGAAGTCGATACCCGATACCTATAATTTGCATAAAATCCATGCATGTACAAACACATATATTCTAAACTAAATAAGCAATGGCAAGAAGTGGTGCATCATCTAGATCTCAACTAGTAGATGACTACAACTTCCTTCCTTAGCCACATCATACATAAAGAAAACATACACGCATACCATTCACATGCAAGTATGGGGTAAGTATCCATAGAAAACACATACAAATAATCCATCTAGCTAACATCATTAAATAACTAGAATCACTATAAATAATCATCACCAAAGTATAATCATGCATACGTGAAGTAACTAGTACCAAGTAGTCTCATCATATAGTCAACTGAGTATGAAAACAATATCCAATAATCTAGAAAATAATGCTACTTATCATCAAGTGTAAACATAAGCTAGCCTAAAAGAGTTCAACAATAATAACTAAAAGTGAACTAGGGGTAGGCACTACAATCACAAAGGCTATATACTTTAGAGTGCAAGTTTTGATTGAGAGGATCATATCCTCGGTGCAAGGTGGATTTGTCCCCCATAAAGAGACTATGGAGGGGGCATTTTTTTCTCATGAAACCCTCCATTCTATTAATGCACAAGAAACTCTAGCTATTATTATCAAACTAGACATGACAAAATCATATGACAAATTAAATTGGGATTTTCTCCTCAAAGTGCTACAGAGGTTCAATTTTTCTCTCAAATGGTGTAAATAGATTAGAGAATGTATCTCTGAGGCTTCCTTCTCTATCATCATCAATGGTTCCCCAACTAGGTTTTTTCATTCCTCGCAAGGAGTTAGATAGGGAAATCCCCTCTCCCCTTGTCTATTTATCATAATGGCTGAGGCATTTAAAAGAATTATCAACTCTAGAAAAGAGAAAAATCATTGGCAAGGTATCTAAATTGTTGGCACATCTATTTTCATCACTCACTCCATTTTTGCTAATGACTCATTATTGTTCAGTAGGTCTAATCTATAAGATATTAAATAGATTAAAGTTTTCCTAAATCTATACACCTCCATATTAGGGCAATGCATTAATGCTAAAAAATCAAAGGTGTTTATCCTCAATACTCCCAAGAAATTAGCAGCCAACATAATATCTATTCTTGGTTTTACTATTGACGCTCTTCCATCCTTATATCTTGGTATCCCATTCTTCATGGGTTCTAACAAAGTTGCATAATGGAATCCAATAGTGGAAAGGATCAAGAGAAAAATCTTAGCAAGGAAAGTTTGATGGTTGTAATTGGCAGGAAGAGCTCTACTCATTAAATATGTCCTCACAGCCATCCCAAACTTTTTCCTTTCCATTCTCCAAGCTCTTAGGTCTATCATTCATCAATTAGAAAAAATAATCAAAGCATTTTTGTGGTCCAGGAACATGAAAAGTACAAAAAAGATCTCACTCATCTCTCTCCAAGAGATGGCTCTCCCATATGATGAAGGTGTCATAGGGCTTCATGACTTGTCCTTTTGAAATAAAACTTTTGGTGGCAAGTTAATCTAGTATATGCTTTCTAGGCCTCACATTATATGGTGTAAATTTTTATAGGAGAAATACCTTGACTCTCATGATCCCACATGGATCATGATAGCTCTAGATCGACCTAAAGGTTCAGTGATTTGGGACTTCATGATTTCTTCAAGGGATATCATCACCAAGTTTTTCTCATGGGAGGTTCATAATGGAAATAGAGTGGACTTTTGGGATGATCCATGGAATGGGATCCCACTGCTCAACCTCAATGAAAAACTATCAGACACTACTAATTCAGCTAAAAAACAATGGGGCAATTCATTAGCCAACTATATCTCTATTGTTGATCACTATACTAGTAAAGTTACATGGAAGGATACTACAGATCTTACTATCCCCTAGCCACAAAAAATCCTCAAAGATATCCTCATGAATAGATTTTTTTATGTATCCAACAAGGAAGATGTATTATTTTGGGCTCCCTCACCAGATGGAAAATACACAGTCAAAAGGGGTTACAAGGCTCTTCGACACATGGCTAATATCAAAACCAAACATAGAGCTTATTCCCTTTGTTGGAATAAAGTCATCCTCCCCAAATACAACTGCTTTGTATGGTTGGAACTAAGAAAAAGGATACTAACCAGTGATAGATTATGTCATCTTAATATTGCACAACCATTCTAGTGTGTTCTCTATAATTTAGTGATGGAATATGTGGATCACTAATTTATTCAATGCTCATTTGCTAGGTAATGTTGGACCTTTTTTATGAAAAAAAATTTATGTTTCTTTTCCCTTGCCCCTATCCCTTTGGGGTCTATTGCAATGATGGCCAACTCTCTTTTCAAGATCATTATTCTCCTCTATTTGGATTTGTGTACTAGCAACTATCTTGTGGCAAATTTGGTGGGAGAGAAATAAACAAATCTTCAGACAACAATCCTTACCAATCAAATTTTTCCTAACCCTGCTTGACAAATCTCTTTTCAAAATGGTCTGTAGTGCCTGCCCCTAGTTTGCATTTTTTTTATCATTGTCGAACTCTTTTAGATCACTTTTATGTTGATGATTAGTAGTATTGTTTTGAGTTTATCAGATATTGTTTCGCATTCAGTTTATTATATGATGAGATTACTTGGTACTCTATATTTCATGTATGTATGATGATTATTCAATGTTTTTAGTTATTGATGATGATGATTAGTTAGATGTTTCATCATATGTGTTTTCTTATGGATACTTACCCCATACTTGCATGTGTATGGTGTGCATGCTTGATTTCTTTATGTATGGCATTTCTGATATGGTTAAGGAAGGGAGTCGTAGTCACCTGCTAGTTGGGATCTACACGATGCACCACTTCTTGCCATTACCTGTTTAGCTTAAAATATTATGCCTATACATGCATGGATTTTATGTAGGTTGCAAGTACCGGGTATCGACTTCCTTGAATTGCCAAGATGAGTGTACCCTATCGCATTATCTCAATGGTAAGAGAGGGGAGATAAATTCTTAAGTCCAAATCCCAACCCTTTAAACCATTTGTCCTGATTGAAAATTAGGACGGATGATGTTAATTTGTGATTATAACCCTTTTGTTTGATTTAGTATGTGGCTTACTATGATGGGTTTTTGTATGTTGTTTTTGTGAGTCCTTGGTGTATTTTCTATTAATTAAGTCTAATTAAAAGATTAACTAATGATTTAATTTAATGGAAAATTATTATGATATATTAATATTTAATTATATTTAATTAATTGAGAAATTAATTAAATAAAAAGAATTAAATTTGGAGATAAAAGTTATAAGTTTAAATTTAGAACGTGATAAAATTTATTTAATTCAATAATAATATATTTAGAGTTTATTCTCAAATAAATACTAAATATTATTGTTATTTAAGTTAATAAATAATTTATCAATTAAATTTCTAAAATAAATTAAAAGTGAAAAGATATTAAATCATTAAAAAGATTCTAGATCACATGATGCGTGCATGAGTTGAAAATAGAAAGAAATTAATTAAAAGATAAAATAAGTATAATAATGTTATTTTAATTTCATTAAGTGCACATGAGATTAAATTAATTAATTAATTAAAAATAGAAGTCAAGTGAAAATTAAATAAAGTTATTTGATTATTCACTTAACGTGCATGAAAAGATAAAAGAAAGATTAATAAAAACTAATTTTAGAGTTGAGTCTTGTTAGCACGGAGTTCTCCCGGGTGAACGTATAGTTAGTTCCCCATCTTAAGGAGAGAGAATCCTTTATCACAATGAGAAGGTTCATTTTTGAAAGGCGCAAATTTTTGGAGACACAAATTTTGGGAAAAGAATTCTAGAGACGAATTTTGAAAGTGAATTTTAGAAGGAGAATTCTAGGAAAGATTTCAGAGAAAAGTTCTTAAAGAGGAGTGAATTCTCTCATAGTTTTCGAGGATTGTGTATTAGCATTAGGCTCAGGTAGGGTCTTGTGTTTTGATCGTTGATTAATTACACAAATTTCCTTTCCCATCTTCTTCGTGCTGGTGGATTGTAAATTTGAATTCTTTGTGATGAAAGCTTAAATATTTCAATATTTTAAATTATTAAGTGCTGGCCAATATCTCGTAGAGATCAAGAAAGTGATCAAGAATCCTCATTGCTAGATTAAAGAAATCAAAATTTAATCAGGAAGGGTTGAATTTTAAATAAATTAAAAATTGAAAATTGGAACTCTTACATGGTTAAAAATATCTTCTTTATCAGAATACTGATGAAAAAAATCTCAAAAATATATATGTTAAAAAGAATATTATATATATAATAAAAGAATAATGTTTGAATTAACTTTATTAATTTTTTATAAAAGCTAAATTAAAATACATAAAGTGAGCATATATATATAATGTTAAACTTTAAACGAAATTGTTAAAATGAATTTTTTTTATAAAACTTAAGATGGTTAAAAGCATAAACATAAATTTAAAAAAAAAAACAAAAAATAATAATTAATTGGTGGGGGGGAAATACCCCACCCTTGGCATTAATTACAGTGGCAGGCCGATTGCAGTACGTAGTCGTACCTGCTGACGCAAGATGACTGCATCAACAGCCGTGTGCTGCCTTATTAAAAGTGCAGCAGCGATTAATAAAATCGCTGGGGTATTGTTAATAAACTTTAATAAATGCCTTCCTAAAACATTAAATTCAATTTTTTATATTGCTTTTTACTAGTTGGATTTTATCATGCATTTCCAATTTGATAAGTATTAATTAGTTTAGTTTAAGTTTATTAATTATTTATAATTTTATTTCAATAAAGTTTGAGATATATATATATATATATATAGTTATTTTAAATTTAATAATTGTTAATAATCTTTAAATAGTGATTTTATTATTAGTTTTTTAATTAATTAATAATTAGTAAATATTATTTAAAATAATTTTAATCATAGTTTTGATTATTAATTATTAAATTAATTAATAATTAATGAATATTAAATATTAAAGAGTTTTTTTGATAGATATTGATTACTAATTGATTATTAAATAATTAATGATTTTAATTTAGTAAGGTAGATAAATAATGGGACTAATTGGAATCAACGATTAATACCATTTAATAAAGATAATTATATTTATTATCTAAAAATTGATTATTAATGAAATTGGGGTTATTTTTATTTAATAATCAATTATTATTATTTTAATAATTTAATAAATGATTATTATTGCTCTTAAATCATGATATGATTTTCTAAGAATAAGAATGAGTTAATTTGTAGGGGTAAACTATGAAACTTAGTTACTTGAAACATACATTAAACTCGAAAACTGGAACTTGACTTTTAACTCAAACAATGCGTTTTCTAAGATTAAACTCAACTATGACACTATGATGTTTTCCATGTTCTATCTATACTTTGGGGTGTT